>JAODUH010000013.1:1359213-1395837 GCA_027564835.1 Typhlichthys subterraneus | reverse complement strand
GTTGAACCAGGAGAGACCATCGGGCACGATAACAGCAGCCTAATAGGCCAGTTTGTGATTTTGGTGGTATGTGCTATATTGCACAGCTATATGTCCCTTAGTGCACATGCACAAACACACGTATGTACTGTATGTACTGTATGTATGTACGTATTTGTTAATAAACTGTTAATTTTCACTGTACTCCTAAATTTATTTTTGCGCTCCTAAAGTTTTTGATTTAGGAGCACATGTACTCCTTGGCAAAAAGGTTAGCGTAGAGCCCTGTATAGCAGGCTTTATCGTTTTGTCTTACTACTCTGAACAATGTTTTGTCATAATAGTGGTGCCAATAGTATAATCAAATCATAAGCAGGTGTTTGGAGCAACAAAACAAAAAGCTTTTCAATTGAGAGTTCCAGACTGATGCAAAAGGAGGCAAATGTTAAATCAGATTTTGAAATTTGGTTATTTCATATTTCTGTTTTACCCGTGTGTGAGTGTAATTTCCTAAAACATAAATATGCTCTACCGACAACAATTGCATTGCGATTCCTAAAGCCAGTGTTCCACACAGACAAAAGTCCCCAAAAAATATGGCAGCGGTGGGATTCGAACCCACGCCTCCAGAGAGACTGGAGCCTAAATCCAGCGCCTTAGACCGCTCGGCCACACTACCACCATGACGTATGTACGTCCAATCTAAACGTACAATATTAAAAAGGGGTTAAGTAACGAACTTCTATTCATCTTATCTTACTGATAAACGACAGGGTGCGCAGAGGAAAAATATCTACCTACCCGCAATATCTCCTCCTCGGTTCCAGTAGTGTCAAAGTCCAGGTGTCTTAACCTCTCCTCGTAAAGGCTCTTAAACTCACCCAGGAGCTGTTTTACAGTCGCATTTGAAGTGTCGTGGGTGACTACATTAAAATGCATATCTCTTGAAGATTTAGATAGTTTTAAAATGTCGGTGTCCCCACTCTCTCCCCGCCCATACATTTCTCCTGCATCCAGTGCTTCCATGCTTTTTCTCACAAAACTTATAGTTAACCAGTGAAATCAGGTGAATGCATACTTAATAAACTATAAAAATGATTGCATGCTATCGTACAATACAACTAGCTAAACTAAACCCACCAGACATGAACATCACAATCACAGTTTTCCACTCGGGCCGTCAAGCAGGTGTTATCACACACAGCGTTATTTTCGATCAGAAAGCAACCACATACCGAGAAATACACTCGGAAAATAAGAGCATGTAAGGCAGTTTCTTTCTGTCGTTTTGTAAAACATTCTGTTTTACTATACTAACTTGGTCGCTATGGATTGTTACTACAACGGATTTTTTGTGAAGGGCTGGGTTTAGTCTGCACTTTGCCGCTGTGTTGGCGCTACGTGTTTTGATTGGATCCGTGCGATCACAGGGTTTTTTATCGCTACACAATTGGTTGTTTTCTGAGGACGTAGCTACGTATCCCGGAAATATGGATGTTTTTGTTTCACATCTGCGAAGGTAGTGCCCTTGTCCAAAATAAATGGGTAAATATGCTAACCGCTCTGTGTAGTAACACATTTGTTCTGCAGCATTCATTACGTTGATCTTATTCAATTGCGTTGCGTCTGCAAGGCAAAGGAAATGATTCGTGTGCTGTTCTTAGCCTACTACGGTATGCAACCACAACTTGCATTCATAAAGTGTAATTGAATCAGTAAATATATCTATTGTATTAATCCACACTGCAGTAAATTCACTTGAAGTCCGGTTACGTTAATATGTAATTGTTTATGTTTAATAACCTCAGCATGATCATACATCCCACATTATCACCTTCCGTACTGTTTAATCGCCGCAAAATATGAAACGCGGACACAATGAGTTCATGGAAAGTAGATTGTATATATTTTCAAGAGGCTACTCGCTTGATTTCTCTCAATCTGCTTGTTTGATTATCTCTCGTTTCCAGTTGCTTTGACTGCTCTCACACTATCAAAACCTAATCCCTACTGTTATTATCACTTGATGCTCTTGCATTATTATCTAAAATGGAGCAGATTTGGATGTTTGTTGTTTGTAAAGATAGCACAGAGCTGTATAATTCAAATATATTGTCATTATAAAGAGAACGTGGAGAAGTTGTTGATTGCATGAGATTGAACTCTGCATGCGCATGTGTGTGTGCGTGTGTGTGTGAGTGAGTGCTGTGCTCACGCCTCACACTGGTGTGTGTGTGTGTCCAGGGACATTGTGTAAAGATTTGAACTGTAAAAAGTTAATTTTAACAAAAGTTGCTTGTATCCATGCCACTTTGTGTGGATTTATACAGGGAATCACTGTTAAAATGGGCTATGGTGACATTACCAGCGTTGGGCAAGTTTCTCAGGAATAGTAATAAGTTATATTATTACTTCAAAAAGTAATAACATTACTTTACTTATTACTGGGTATTAAAAGTAATGTGTTACTAGTTACAATGCTATATAACTTTTAAAATCACTACCTCTGAAAATTGACAGCCTGTGTCAACATTCAGCCTAAGTGTAAACATTGCAGTTTCTCAAACCAGATGATTGGACAGGTTGGTTCAAATAGCCTACCCTAAATTTGCTAGGAAAATAAATATTGTTATTGTAACACATTAATGCAGCATTACTTGGATTAGTAATTGTAATATTATTACTTTTTTGGAAAACATAATTAGTTACACTACTATCCATCTATCCATTGTCACCGCTTATCCGGTCGGGTCGTGGAGGCAGCAGCTCCAGCAGGGGATCCCAAACTTCCCTTTCCAGAGCCACATTAACCAGCTCTAACGGGGGGATCCCGAGGCGTTCCCAGACCTGTGTGGAGAGATTATCTCTCCACCTTGTCCTTGGTCTTTCCCGAGGCCTCCTCCCAGCTGAACGTGCCTGGAACGCCTCCCTAGGGAGGTGCCCAGGGGGCATCCTTACCAGATACTCGTACCACCTCAACTGGCTCCTTGCGACGCAAAGGACCAGCGACTCTACTCTGAGTTCCTTATGGATGGCTGAGCTTCTCACCCTATCTCTAAGGGAGATGCCCGCCATTCTCCTGAGAAAACCCATTGTGGCTGCTTGTACCCGAGATCTCATTCTTTCGGTCATGACCCACCCTCTATGACCATAGGTGAGGGTAGGAACGAAAATTGCCCGGAAGATCGAGAGCTTTGCCTTCTGGCTCAGATCTCTTTTTGTCACAACGGTGTGGTAAAGTGATACCCAATACCGCTCCCGCTGCTCTGATTCTCCGGCCAGTCTCCCGCTCCAGTGTCCCCTCACTCACGAACAAGACCCCGAGGTAATTGAACTTCTTCACTTCGACCTTTAGTAGCGGCTTGCTAATTACCTTAGCCGCATGCGAAGCTATTGTGCTAGCCCCATCGTCGGAGTAGATCGTCTTCCAACGACTCCAGCTTGCACTCTTCTATGAAGTCGAACTCCGTGTCCCCTCCGGGCTTCTCGCGGAACCTGCTCGGGAAGGAGACACTGGATGAGTGGGAGGCGGCAGGCTAGCACAAGACGAGCTAGCTCCAGGTGGGGAGGCGGTGCGCAAAGCGTGGCCTACATCAGCCTCGGAGCTAGCTAGAGGCGGGGAGTCCGAATCCAACATGAGGACATCATCCACCTCCAGGAGTAATTGGAGTCTCCTCCGGATTATTCCCAGTGACATTTGAGAAAAGGCCTTGTACGCCACCTCATCCTCGTGGAGGACAGCCTCGGCATGCAGCCTCCCAAGGCGAAGGACGCCTCTCAAATGGAGGTCTCCTCTGACCCGGGAGTGGCCGCACTCTGGGTACAGTCCCGACAACATCGTGTCACCTGTAGGAGACAATAAAAATACACACTCAGGCACTCAGAGCTGGTGAGTGAACAGAACACACACCAACTCTAAAGAGTATGCAGAGCACTGCATATAGTGCGTACAGTTACGGTACGGTATAGTTGCGGTAGGTAGATTAGAACGGATTCCTTGCCAAGCAGCGCGAAGCAAGACAAGAGAGCAAGCTCCTATTTTTGCCCCACGCGGCGGGTCAAGGGTGCAACTCTCAGCCATTCGGTGTGATTGTATAGTTTTTTTTGATTGGATTACCATGATCACATGATCATGTACCATAAGTAATAGATTGCAGTTGCTGCAAAAGCGAACTGAAGTTACGTGAAGGCTACATTGTATGTGCATGAGTTCTAATCGCAATCCCCTACTGACTTCAGTTTTCTCATTCATTAAGCCAACTGTTCCTTCCTCTCCCGTGCAGTGTGCCTCTCTGCCTCCTAAATATTTCATAACTTTTTAAGTTTATTATTTTTTTCTTTTTGTAACCCCCTGTACTTATTACTCACAAAGCCTTAGCATACTCAACTTTCCTACTCACAAAATCAATAGCAAAGCACTATTTTTATGTCGGATGTGCTGCTCTTAGTGATGTAGTTTTCTTTCTTTTTCTTTTTTTTAACTTTACTTCATAGTGTTCATGTAACTTGGGCCTCACTGTGGCTTGGAGGAGTCTGGGGTTATGAAAGAAAGGGGACAGCCTTGATAAAGCATTAGTGTGTGTGGCGCTAACATACATACATACATACATACATACATACATACATACACACACACGCACACGCACACACACACACAGCCCAAGGACCCCTCTGTGCATTTACACACATTCATTTTTCATGAAACAGGCTCATAACAATTAGTCCGGTTACCGCCTGGGTAATTGTAGTCTCGCTGTAATGCCTGTGGTTGGCTGTATTACATCACTCTTAAAAGTTCTAAACCTGACATTCTCATCCGTTTTCATGGCGAGGACATTAGCAGGCCTTGGCTAATAGGCCCGTTTTCATTGCTGGCAAAAGAAGTGCAATAAAGGGAGGGAGGGGGTTAGAGAAAAATTAGGTTGGAGTGCTTAGAAAAATGGGTTATATCTCCAGCCTTTTTACATAAATTAATTCACATGAGTGAGAGAAGAAAATGTTTAAAGATGTAATCCAGTATGCCATGGCAACACATGGCCTATTTTCCTCCTACAAGATTTATAGAAAAAATGAAGTGACTGTTTTATCTATTATTATTTCAATAAGTGCATGCTAATAACTGTAGCTAAACACTGTGGAATTCTAACCTTGCTCCAAGCCAGTTTTGGCCAGACGTTTTCCAACTGTCAATGGAATGACAGGCCGGCACATTTTTCAGAACATTTGTCCGCATTTGTCTGGAAAAAAAGCAAAAGAAACATTCCCTAGAGAGACCCAACCCCCAGCCACCCGTCCTAAAAGCCCTCACCCCTCCCTCAACACCAAAGCCAAGGTCAAGAAGACTCTGTAGCCTATTCCCTGGATGCCAGCCCCTAAGGATGGCTGAGCCTTGCACGCTTCAGGACAGTCTCCTCCTCCTGTTTATTGTGACGCCTGTCTCAAGGTCAGCTCTATGGAAGAGGTTCATGCTTATCTGTTCCCCCACCCCCCATTTTTTCTTTTTATTTCCTCTTAGCTGTCATTCCCCCTTGGTTTCCTCTCCTCTGCTGTATCAGTAGAAGACGGTAGCTTGAAGCTTTTAGATGAGGGATCTCTTTGCACGATGACTCGTGTCTGTCGATCAGTGTCCAGCTTTTACATTAATCTTTATTCCCCCCATTGGCATTTCCCCTTAAATTAACATATCCAAGCATTTTGTACACCATACTATTGTTTCTGTAAACATTGGTGGTTTATTTGTCTGGACATTACACAATAGCTAAGGTGGAGTGAACCCAAAAACCTTTTAAATATTCTTGCTAAAGGTTTGAAGATGTTTCATGCGGTTATGGTGGAAAACATCAACCCAGTCAAAAGTATTTCTAAGAGAAGGCATTTTTGTATCTAGGGCTTTGTATCTTTTGTATATAGCATGTCGGTGCAGATGTGTACAGTGTCTGTGTATGAAGACAGAATAAATATGCCTTTGCACAGAAATGAACATTCACCTTCCTGCATGCAATTATGTCATGTGTGCATAATAAGCCTGCTTGCCCGCCGTTGAGTCACGCTGTTTACAGTACTCAGTAAACACTCGTCATTGACTCTTGACTTTTGACTATTACATAAGAAACATAGATTTTTCCTTCTTTCTTTTTTTTTTCTTCAGCTGGCCACAGTCAAAGCTCTGTAAATTCAAATACTTAATTTTTATAGGCAGCTTGGCATTGACTGAAGTGTCTGCTTGTTATATATTTGGCAAGTACTGCAAGTCTGAAGGGAGGCTGTCAATAGCAATCCCTTCAATTGATATGGCAGTAGGCTGGAGATGTTACTTGGCCCCTGACTCTCGCATGCCTGTGATCCCTCTACATCATAATTACATTAATATTGACAGACCCTTGACAATAGTCACATTACTATTGATAGGTGGCTGTCGATACCGTGTTCCCCCAAATAAAACATATTCATTCATAACTTGTAAACTGCTCAATAAAAGGCTTTGAAAATAATATCGGACCCGACTGGGTTTACTCTCCCAAGAGGGCAGCTACTGTGACAGGGATTTCTTCCACCTGGCTCCCTGTGTGAGAGAGAGAGTGTGTGTGTGTGTGTGTGGATGGATCTATGGACTGATGGATTAGTTTAGGCTCTGTATTAAAGCTCAGGGTGGATGATGGTTACGCTCGACACAAACATACCCATACACGTATGCACGCACACACCTAGGGACATATTAATCTCTGTTTTATTTTTCCTTGAAGGAAAAAATTTCGAATCAAACTAAAAGAAACGGAGCCTGTATTTAAGCCCGTCTATTGGTTAACATTCACATTCAGACTACCGCTCAGTTTTTAATCCAAACTTTACTTCTGTCATAGCCCCGTTTCCTCTCTCTCTCTGAACATTGCAGCATTTGAAACGCAGCTCAAAGAATTTGTCACACCTGCTTACTTCAGTGTGAATTCATTCTGTTTTCATTCATTTGCTAATTCTACCTTGGCTGGTTGGTGTAGACCCGGCTCTATTGAAACATCGTGAATACGCATGATGGTCCCGCATACCGCAATAAACCCCAAGCATTGCCGCCTTCTTTTTAAATGTTTTTATGAAATAAAATAAATTCCCCTTTTTGTGAAAGGTCTAAAGTGACCATCATCTCTCACTCTTGCTGTCAAAACTGCCATATTTACTCTGCTAAAATCTCTCTTAAAGCCTTGTGACAAATCTGGTTCAACAGGACACAAAAGCCACTGTCAAAATAGGCCTCTCTGTCTCTCCCACTCTCTCTCTCTCTCTCTCTGTTCCTCTGTCTCTCTATCTCTCGCTGTTAGTTAGCCCTCCACTTCTTAACCGTTTCATTTGAGGGAAAGGGCAGATAATGCCGGGGAACTGGAAGCGTTTAGCAGCGTATGCAGCGATAAGTAGCCCAGACGTCACAATGGCGAGATCCCATATGGAGTCGTCTTTAGAGGTCTGGGAGGAATGGGGGGGGTAGGAGTAGTTCCACATTTGGCAGATGTTTACGCTGTGCCAGAGACTGTGCCGTTAGCCTAATCCCTGCTGATGTGATTTGTACACGTCCCCTATCTCTGGAGGGAGCCGACACTAAGAAACCTCTGGGCATCGTCGCTTGTGTGTGTGTGTGCGTGCGTGCATGCTTGTTTATACTAGAGCAAGCAGTCTAAAGGCCCCCTGCTCCACTGCATTGCTTGGCTCAAAGGTTGCATTAAGGACGGCTTTTACATGTGAAAAGTGATTTTCGCTCCTCTATATGCACAAAATAACCTTCCTAACAGGATGGGCCTCACCTCCGAGCCCACTTTGCAGCGAGGCTTCCTCTGAACTACAACCCGAGCTGTCTTTTTTTTAATAGCCTAGTTTTCATCCCCGCATTAATTTTCACCCTTCAGTAATTGTAGCATAAGATGGCATAATAACCATTTCTCTAATTTAAAAGCCTTAGAGGTGGAAACGACAATTGTAAGATAATAAATGTTTTGACACTGAATATACTGTATAGCTGCGGTCCGTTAGCTGTCCGGCAAATAATCAGGTGTTTCTACACATCTGTAAATGGGAACACAAACAAAGTGGTGCAGAACGCACCACGCAACACTATCTCAACTTTGACAATGTGTGTCCAGTTTGGGTGGCGGAGCACGCTATGACATATGGCTGGTGTTTTTGTTTTCTGTGCCCTTGATTGCTGACCCTACCTTTAACGGCTTACATAGGCAACATTGTATTTTGTACACTTATGGTTTATGGTACAGTTGTTTTGTTGTTGTTGAATCTCATGTTGAATATATATATATATATATATATATATATATAGTATTATATACAGTATAGTATTATGTGCAGGCTATACTAAGTGTTCTAAAGTTCAACTTGTCAACACCTTTCTGTTCCAGCGGGTTCAGCGGGCTCTGCTTCCGGTATGGACCCTCAGGTCCCAGTGCTGCGCATCAACCAGCTGGACGCCTATGAGCTGGACTCGTCTCTGGAGCAGCTGCTATGGTCCCGTTTCTCCCAGTGCTTTCAGAACCTCCGCCCGGGGCTGCTCACTCCCGCGGAGCCGGAGCTGCGAGTTCTGTTGCAGCTGCTTCTGTGGAGGTTCACTGTCTACTCCAACAGCGCCACAGTGGGCCAGTCTCTCCTGAGCCTGCGCTACCACAACGCCTCCTCCTCCGGCGCCTACACACCCCTGTCCCGGGCACAAAAGCTAGGACTGGCCTTGCTCACGGTAGGCCCCCGCTGGCTCCAGGAGCGAACCAACAGCCTCCTGTCCCTGGGTCTAGTGGGGCCCCAGGCCGGAGGGGACAGTGGCCGGCTCCGCCAGACTCTCCGGCGCATACTGGTGTTGGTATCCGGTATTGCACAGATCGCCGGCCTCATCAACTTCCTTATCTTCCTTAGGAAGGGGCTCCACCCCGCGTTAGCAGAGAGAATTGTGGGAGCCCGGACTGTTTTCAGCAAGGCCAGCACGTCCCGGGAAGTGACGTACCAGTACCTGAACAGGGAGCTCCTGTGGCACGGGTTTGCCGAGTTCCTCATCTTCTTGCTGCCGCTGGTCAACATCGGGAAAGTGAAGGCCGCCGCATATTCGCTCGCGTTCGGCGGGGAGAGCGTCGGCGCAGGCGGGGCGAGGGACGGCTCGGGGGCGCGGACGGAGTGTGGTTTCTGTGGCGAGTGGCCCACCATGCCACACACGGCGGGCTGCGGGCATGTGTACTGCTACTACTGCATCAAGAGCCACGCCATCGCCGAGCTGTGCCTCACCTGCCCGCGGTGTGGCGAGGAGACGGGGCAGATCCAGTCGCTGAGGGTGTAGGCGTGGGTGGAGGAAGGAAATTAAATCAAATATAATTAATACAAGTAACGCTTCTATTTATATAATAATATAAAATTAAAATGGCAGCAAATACTTTGTAGCACACGTCACGATGAATGAACATACAATTCAACTTCATTAGCAAAATAAGTTATCATTCAACAAATTACGTTATCTTTTTATTTTTTGCGCTAGATTTACACAAAGGCATGTCTGAGTATATCTAACTGGGCCACACTCTGTATGATGTCTGTTTTGTGAACACACATTGAGTGCCCATGTTTAATGTATGCGTGCATATATTGACAATGCTTTGGACCTTCTCTTTGTCCGGCCGGACTTTGGACAGAACTATTTGTCTTTGGCGCACTCGACTGACTGCAGAGAACCACACAGAGCATATATTTGACAAAGGAACATGTTGATTTATACTGCAATTTCTGTGCGTGCTTGCATGTTGAAATGGGAATATTTGTTCTGATAAAAAATGCAGAAAGTCAGCTGAATAAATAATGTGGGGGAATTTGTGATGCCTCTCATCATGACCAAATTAGCATTTGTTGTGTATTTTGTGCCTAAATTCTATTTCAACATCATTAAAATTGATAGAGTGCTACCTCTTGGGTGTTTATTTAGCTAAGTGGAGGAGAGAGAGAGCAAGATGAGGCAAAGTTATAACAATGTGCACACTTCTCTCCAGACAGGTCCAGTCAAATAACTCCCATTATCCCTTTTCACAGCAACCCAACATGCTAAAGATCAAGAGGGCAGCCAGGGGCTCTGATTGACTAACATGCACACATTTGACTGTCAGCCTGCTCTCTCTCTCTCTCTCGCTCTCTCTTTTACTCTCCCAGCACCCCATCCCCCCCCCATCTGTCTGTCTGTAATCTCCAGGGCCTTTGCCCCTATCAGACTGTGGTAAACTGTACCAAAACCCCAGCAGTAGTCTCTTTCCTTGCAGGCGAATTACTCTCTAATCCCTGTAATGAGTCCAAAGATGCTTATTTATGCTGGAGTTAACCTCCACCAGTGAGCCCAGCCCCGGGCCAAACGCACCCCTCAAATGAGTGAAACCTTTCCGGGGCTGACGGAAGAGAGAACTCCTCTCTCCCCTCCTCTCCTCTCCTCTCTATTGCCCACGAATCGCCTCCCTCCATTCAGCTCTCTGTGCTCTGATCACTGGGGCTTAATTGCTGATTGCCGGGCCGATCAATCCGAACTGCAGGCGTGACGAGAGCCTAGCGCAATAGTGCCATCTTACAAAAAGAAATTACATGTTGCACTCACAACAGTTAATGTTAATATTTCGTTTCTTTTCGTTTTGTTTTGCAGCAAAGGGTAGAATGACTTACATTTGTATGACTTACATTTGTAAATTCACAAAAGACTTTAGCTAGGTGTATAGGCTATATGTCCCACAATGTCCTTATGCCTCACGTTGTCAGGACTATTAGTATGGGCGATGTCCTTGGTGCTAATGTGCTAAAGTGAATGAATTTGAAGGTTTAAACCACATTGTATTAAAAGTCCCTCCAATGGATTAAAAAATGTCCGACAACGGATTCATGCTTTGACATGTGTTCTGTAGGATTCACAGGGCTCAGATGTCCTTTTCCCCCATCAAGGACATAGACCGCCTACTAATGAATTGCGTATATAGCGAAGCATAGAAAATACTCGATGGACGAGATTGGTTGTCAATATTTTATGCGCTATGTATGTTCTATTAATGTAACTTGGGTCCCAGGAAGCCAGTCACAGATTAGGGATGCATATATGATCAACCTGAATGCCACAGGGACATGTCATTGTTTCAACATTCACTCAGTTAGGCTTACGATTCAAACCTGTGACACAACACTAACCACGTCCAAATCCCCAGTAAAAAGTAAGAGATAAAGGCGAACCAGTGCATTAACATCTAACATCTATTAATTGCGTTGGACCATGATAGAATTAGTTAGGAGTTAGAACAAGGCTCTGGACTTAAGAGGGCTAGTTTGGGCTACCTTAAGCTTATCTGCCTTTGGATCTTTTCTCCTTGCACACTTTGTGTAGAGGAAAAAAAGAAAGAAAAAGACCACATTCCCAACGGCTATGCAAAGCAATCTGCACATTCACACGCAGCCATTTAGGAAGCAAATTGGCCCCTGCCCCCTCTCTCATGGAGGGTTTAAGAGAAAGGGAATTAGGGTGTTGAATCCCTAACTAGATGAGCCTCTTTATCTGGCTGTCTTTTTTTCTCCATTCCCCTTGAAGTGAGGTGTTGATTTTCTAGAATCGTTTTTAAAGTAAAACAAGATTTCTTCGAGCGTGCAAGAAGGTCCTTACCTATAGCAAGTGAGTATGTGTATCTGTTCGCATGCTGCTTGAATTGTTCGTCATGTTATATTCCTTATTTAATGGGAATGAAACGCTACTATAGCTCTGAATGCATTCTTTTCACTGAGATATTCTTGTCATTTATATTTGAAAGGCAGTGAAAGCACTAAAAAGACTAGCTACAAAATACATCACCCCTAAAGTTCAGTAAGTCAAAACCAATCACAGGTGTCTAATTTTACAACATATATTTACTAACTGAGAAACATGTAGAAGACACACACATTATAAAAACAATCATCCCAGTTTGTGAAAGTGAGTGAAACTTGCACAGATCCTCTCTTGTAGATCACCTGGGAAAAAAGGTGGAACATACATGGTAAACAAAAAAAAACTCCTTCAGGTAGTTGAAGCCTAGGTGTGCTAAAGTTCAGCTCCTCAGATGCTGCAGGTACCAGCATTGGGAGAGTTCTTTCAACACCTGCTGGGCATTAAACACCACGGGGCCCAATTATCTTCAACCGCCGCCTCTTCTGAACCACCTCTCCAGTCTTACAGGTCAGGGGGACAATCAATCACACCTAAAATAAGGAAGTCATTTCCTGGGCTTTTATCGTCAGTATTGAGGCGTTGGCTAGCCGCTGTTCACGTGTAGAGTTGGAGCATTAAACTATTGTTTGGCGGTATAAATGTACTATGAAATGGTTCTCTCTAGGCCATTGTTAGATGTTTTATTTTGTGTTGTATATTATTTTTGTTATATACACACACAAATATGTATATAGGTGGTTACTCCATCATTGTTAACCAAATATATTAATGGATTTACATCCATAGTGTACTCTACTCAATGTATGGGACAGATTGCATGCTACATTAAAGCTCACTGAAATTTTCACCATGGCCAAAACAAAGTAGTAAGTAGTTATTATTTACAGAAAATTGCAACATTTAGAAAACAAAAATAGAAAATAACATGAAGCCAGCAGGCTTCATGGGGGATTATATACAGGTTGTAACCCGCCTGGGGAAAGCTATATCCAAATAAAGTTTATAGGTGTGTATGTGTGTTTCTGTTTCTTTTTCAATAAGCACATTTTGCCGTCTCGGTTGATGTCTAGTATAGACTATATGAGAAATAATCTGCACACATCTCCTCAAATGGAAATGTATTGTGTTTTAAGGCACTAGCAAAGGTCGTTGAGCATGTGACACAGTGTTTTCTTTTAACTTTATTCACAAAAGACAAAAGGTACACAGTTATACCAGTTCAAATAATGTATTGGTATACAAGGTTAGGCTATAGGCTACACAATGTAATACTATTTAGTCTTGATTTGTGTTTTTTTAAGATAAGATATGTGATACCTTCATGGACGGTAGTAGGCTTCTGTAGTGGCTGTCGACATTTCATTCCCCCATAATTTGAGCTCCAATTCTATAGTTGCCAATAACAAAAGGATATACTGTAGCAGGGCAGACCATACAATTTCACATCAACCAATCAATGCTTTTATAAGGCCTTCAGTCCACACAAGAAACAAAATAGAGAGCGGAATTAACGCAAAGTCGAATGAATAATTTATGCAGTGTTACTGCAGTACCTGTCTTGCCACTATAATTGTGCTGTAAAAATGACACACACGCACACATGCATGCACACACGCACGCGCGCGCACACACACACATACACACACACACCAACAAAAAGCATGCAAGAATGTAAAATGATAACAAGTCACTAACTGTGAATGGAAGGGCTTGGAGGATGTGATATATCCTCCATATAAATATAGTATGGTATTTCTGTCCGGAATTTTTAAATTACATGTGTAGGCAACATGTTGAACAATAAGAACAGCAGACAGAAAAAAAGCCTAACAATGTTAAGTATGAGGCTGTGGGATAATGACAATGTATTTGTGCATTTCAGCATCCTGGAATCTTGCAGGGAAAGGAAGAAATATAATTTTCTGGTTGCCATGGATACCTGTGTGTGTGTGTGTCTCGACTCTTGGAGATCAGTGAACCGCACACATTGGCTAGCATTAACCTGAGAGCATTGCGAGCGTGCGCGCGCACACAGAGTAAAGCTAAACATTGTCAAAATGTATATACTCTTGAGTGAACACAGTGCTAATGTGAAAAAAAGAGCCGACTGTACATCATCTACTGCGATGATTTCAATATTTGTACCATATAAAACGGTGTTAAGTATTAATTTACATATTTATTTATTTTCCTCTGATATAGCATTAACCTAGTATGATATATACAGTACACACCCTTTTGAACATTTACATATTTTTCCAATAATATTTGTGATCATTTCAATTTGCAGCTTACAGTATCTAGCCCAGCAATGGGCTGTTCCCTGGGCTATTAAAACAAATATGCATATATACAGTAGTTATTTTATAGCTAACAGAATTTCAGCTCTCTAGCGCTATGCTAATGTGTGTTTTGCTCTTTGTTATCAGAAACATACTAAACTTTCTCTTGGCAGGGCCTGTAACTGACAGTCCGGGCTAACTGTCAAGTATTACGCTCTCGAGTGTTTGTGCTCCTATTCGCTGCCAAGCCGCTGGAGTCCTCTCTGCCTTGTCCACAACGGCTCAGAAGAACATTCAGCAGTCATATCTCAGCTTGTCTATCTATCAGCCGGGCTTCTCTTCCCTCAAAGTCACATTAAAAAGGTATGCCAAAACCGAGAGAGTATCTGCAATTCGGAACACATTTTTCTATCAGACAGGAGATATATTGCCGACTAAGTATTGTCAGATGTTGGCAAATTCCACATATTTTTCATATCCGGCCACTGAAACTTGGGGCAGCTTTAAGACTCAAGACACATCATCGACAAAGACTCCGTTTGACCTTAGAAATGAACCAAATATCCATTCTGTTTTCTGCAAAAAATATTTTCCCTGATATAAATGCAATATTGCCGTCATAAATCATTTAGGTATTCATTTAAAAAACACATTTATTTTGGAAGCGTTCATCAATAAACTTGCTTTCCCGTGAAAGAGTTGCATTTATATATTCATGCATTCAATAGATTCAGTTATTCATGTATTCACTCATTCACAGGGCCTAGTCACTGGATATGCGTCAGGCCACAGCGTGTGTGTGTGTGTGTGTGTCCGTGCATGTGCGGGCGTGTGTGTATGTGTGTGTGTGACCTGCGGCGCAGCTCTGCTCGGCTGCGGGCTAGCTCTGTTCCCGAGGGGGCTCTCATCTTTTACTGAGCCCTGACAGAAGATGGAGGCTGCGAGAGGGGTCCGCTGCATTAAAAAGCCTTTACCTAGCGCTGATTTATCACCCCCTGCCTCACACACACACACACACGCTCTCTCAAACCCCGCCCCGCCAACCCCACGCCATCTCACCCTTCTCCTCTGCAGCTCGACTCCACACTCTATCAAACGCACAGGCGCATAAATGCATTCAGACACACACACACGCACACGCACGCACACATACACACACACGCACACACACACACACACAGAGGCACGCAGGCACACAATCAAACAGACACACATTCACACACCATCAAACACGCGCCAGCTCCATCGCAAGATGGCCGCCTCGCGGAGCGACAGATCGGGGCGCCGCGCCGCACCGTAGCGGTGATTTTACATTTTAATGGCCCCCACCTATTCCCCCTTCTCCCCCCCGCCTCTCCCCACTGTGTGTCCCCCTCTATGGTTGGTAATTTTTGGGGAGTCGCATGCAGTCGGCTGGGCGGGGGGGCGGCCTTGCGGGTTCCGCCTCGCTGCCGGAGGGGAGCGCAACACAATTACGGGACGCCACTTCGTGGGTGCGTCACCTGCAAACAGGCCCCATCTGAATACGACAGGCCTCTGGGAGGGGGAGGAGAGGGGAGGAGAGGAGAGGCAGAGAGGGACGCGTGAAGCGTTGTCTGTGCTGCTGGTGTGTCGGGGGGAGGGGAGGGGAGGGGTTAAAGACAACACATGAAGGGGAGCTAACACTCTCAGAGAGGGTAAGCTCATGCGGACCCCCGTGTAGGGCGTCCATATGTTGCAAAACACACTGCAAACATAACCTTGTAAACACACACACACGTACACACAAAGGCAATATGAATATAGACAAAACGCACTTGTGAAGACACACACATTTACACAAAAAGAACACAAAGAACAGTGGTTTAGCTGCAGCACACACACTCATACGCACGCACGTCTACCACACACACACACACACGCACAAGCGCACACACACACACATCCAAGCCTGACAACTGCACACAGCACTTTGTCCTTGAGAGGGTCCAGGACTTGGTAATCATATTCATCCATGCATTCATACACACATATGGGTGGAATACATTTGCTTCATCTCAGCTCGACTTAATGCATGAGCACTGATAAAAAACTGGGGACAAAAAAATGACCCAAAGATCTAATTAAATCACTGAATAAAATAGTATTTTCTGCCCATTCAACACATTAAAAGATCTGCACATATACAGATGTTTTGTACATATTGCCCAGAGATACCAAATAAAATATGTAAGTTTAAATAACCATCCTTGTTTGAAAAAGGTTGTACTTTTGGGATCGACTTTAACATCACAACATATTGTAGATGTGGTTGTGGCCAATCAAAGTCATAAACTGAGTATGATAAGGTTGCTGTGGAGAAATAATTCTAATAAAAATAAAAAAAAGATTCCAACAATAAATCCCAATAGTATAAAGTGACTTTACAAGGTAGTTAATGTATTTAACATAACATGTAACATAAAATTTCTTAAGCATATGTCTAAATAAAACGAAAATAACAATGCAGATGTCCGTCACGTGAACACATTTTGGACTGACGTTTTTGTACAACATTGTTTAAAGCATTTCTAAATCATCAGTATGTCAGTGAAGTGTGAATAATGTACCGTGTCTTAGCTAAAACAGACTGCACAGAGATATAGCACATGAAAGCAGGGAAAGGTTCGCTGGAAAGTGTTGCAGCATGATGGTAAAATTAAAGCCCTTTGGTTTGAAGAAAGCAACGGTAAGTAAATCATAAGAGTCTAGCGAGAATTTTATAGCTAGTGGATGGGTGTGTGTGTGTATGTATGTGTGCATGTGCACACGCACATATGTATGCGTGCATGTGTGTGTGAATGTGTGTTCTTACGCGCACTTGTGTGTGTGTGTGTGTGTGTGTGTGTTAAAAGGATGGGGGTAGAATTAGGGTACTGCAGCTGTTACCTCTAAAACTGTAATTCATTGTTGGGAATGCTGCAATCTAGATTACATCTTTTGCTGCTCTAAGTGCATTTCCCCATAAACAGCAATATACAACTCATAAAAATGTATTCTGCTTCAGCATAAATAATTCCCTTGCCCTATCGGGCCCTGCCGTGGATGTGTGTGTGTGCACCTGTGCATGCATGTTTGCATGTATTAACTTTTCTGTCTGTGTGCGTGCACACATGCATGCATGCATGCGTGTGTATGTGTGTGTGTGTGTGTGTGTGTGTGTATGCGTGCGCGCGTGTATTTTCTATATGGCATAAACAATCCCCTTTTCCCGTCAGGAGCACATAGTGATCCATCAGCTTCTCCACGGAAAACCAATTTCACTGGAGATGTTCCGTTTTTCATAGACACACACCCCGCCTACCCTGTCCGACGGCAAGAGGGGGAGTGAGGGAGAGAAAGAAAGAGAGGTAGAGGGCAAGGAAATAAGCGAACAGAAGTAGTAACGGCACGGAAATGGAGCAGAGAGTCGACCGGGAGACAGGACGAAATTGAAAAGATGGGACGGATGGTTAAAGAAAGAGGGAGGATATTGGAAGAGAAACAATGAAAGAGAGGAAGAGAAGGAGAGAGCCGTCTTGCTGTTTTTTTAATGGGACACACTGTTATTTGCTGTCTCATCAGTTCAATATAGCATGTCATGTGTGCGAAGAGTTGACGCACGGTGGCTGTCAAGAATGTCACTGTTCCGAGAGGAAAAAAGCCACACCTCCTCTCCCTGCACGGCCATTTTTCAACAAGAAAAGAGAAAGTCGAGGTGCAAACAAACCTTGTTTTTTGACCGATAATGTGTGAAGTGTCGAATAATGCACAAGAGACAAAGCTCGTACAAGGGCAGCTCGGTTTTGTCATGCTGAAGCGGGGAGATGACAACATAATTACAGAGTCATCTCATAACACATGATTAAACAAACAATGCATGTCGCCTGTTCCTAAGGTCCATGGTTCTGCCATCTTTTGTTTCTCGTGTTTCGCCAAATGGGGCTTGTGTGTGTGTGTGTGTGTGTGGTGTGTGTGTGTGGTGTGTGTGTGTGTGCACCCTGCCCTCGCAGCAAGAGAAAAGAAGAAGACTGTAGATGCAGGCTAACGTGTTTTATGGTCACGTATATGCAGACGACGCACAGTAAGCTAATGTATCTTTGCGGTAATGAGCATAAGTTAAAACAAGATGAGAGAGGTCTTCATTTGTGAGACACGGCATTGTTACTAATGACTAGAGGGCCCTTTGACTGCCATCTCAGCCTATTATGAACTGTAAATGGTTCTTCAGTGTTTTTAAAGATGAATGCAAATTAAAAAGCATTAGGCAACATTCATTTGTGGTCTTTGGCATACAGGGCACTTTTGGTCTGAGGACCACTTAGGGCTGGCTTATTTCTTCAAATGACCTTGAAATCAAAGAAAGAGCAAGTTTTAATGATTTAGAGGGCTCTTAAGGACTTGGAAAAGTAAAAGCAACAGAGGTCCTCATTAAAATTTGCATTTAAACATTAAAAATACTTTTTTTTTTTTCTTTTTGTTAGAAATGTCTCTGCCAGAATGCAAATGTGCCTTTGCAGACACACAATGGGAGCCACTGGCGTCTGAACAAATCTGATGTCGACGCAGCCGAGCATCCCTTCATCAACGATTGTGTAAATTACGTTGCATACGTATTTGGGTGCCTCATAATTTCCTTTGTGCCGACTCGGGGCCCGCGCTGATAAACGGTATAGCCAAACGTTGTGATTCACCATTCCGACTTGGGAATGCATTGTGTCACTTTATATTTAGCTTCTATTTCCTCACCGCCTGCTCTTCTGCTCCACATGGTATGATTTCAACACGTGTATGCGCTTGTGTGTGTTTGTAGGTGTGTATGTGAACCAAAAAGTGAGACATATCCCATCACCCCTTAAAATTCTTTCATTCCCTCCTCCAGCGCTCCTTTATTTCCCCAACGATTCGGCACGCCTTGTAAAAAACCTAGACTGGCTGCGCCGAGCTCTTTAAAATGTAAAGCAATATTGCAAAGTCTGACATGTTGATCTCTGTTACCGTGGTATTGTTTCACGGGTCCGGTGAAAGAGAAGAAAGCTGTCATTGTCTGGAGTTAAGTGAGATTGTGCCAAAAAAGCTTCACCTGATAAGCTGGATTCACACAGACCGAAGAAGCTTACAGGCCCAATAAGAGCACTCTTGCTATTTGTTACAGTAATGGCAAAATAATATGCAGAATATCATTGTTTCCTTTGTCATGTGGATTCAATGGCTCCACACACACAACGTGGTGTGAGTTTAGTTATTTACAGCCTCGACAACAAGAACGCCTTGAACTATACAGCACACTGCACAGCACCCTTTGTGTCTGAGGTAAAAAAAATAAAGAGGAAATCAGGCTTTTGTCCGCTGAAGATGGCATCAAAAATGCACCTTGATTCATCTGTCTTAAGCAATCCTGTCCCGATGCCTCCCCACGTTCCCCTGTCGCGGGGACCCTGTGCCTCTGAACAGATTGGGAAGCAAGGCAAATGATGCCGAGAAAACTCCCAATGGGCTGCCAAAGCATGTACCTCAGCTGTATGGTGCCCGCGTTTGATTTCTCTTAGGTCTTCCATCCCCTCCTCTCTCTCTAATTCACTCACTATGGCTCTCTCTCTCTCTCTCATTCATTCACTCACTATCTCTCTCTCCCTCTCTCACTCCCTCTCTCTTCCTCTCCCTCACTACCCCTCTCTCTCTCTCTCTCACCCAATGTTTCATTCACTTATTCGCTAATTTTAGCCCTCACATCACCTTCTCTCTCTCTCTCTCTCTCTCTCTCTCTCTCTCTCTCGTTTTGATGGGTTTGCCTCTCACACCCCCCCCTTTCTTTTTTCATTTATGGCTGTGTGTTGATTGGCAGCATGTCTTGTAGAAATGTCACATGTGATTCTACCCTTCACCCATAATACAACAGTAAGACAATGGACTTTTGCTTCATCTGCCTCCAACCCCTGTGTCCTCTGGAAATTAATTTAGGAACAGCAAATTCTAAAAAGGAAAAAGCAGCAGAGAAAAAAAATATGAAATTTAGTTAAACATGTCAGCCGTCACGTGAGCTGGTTTGAGACCAGCTTGGTTTCTGGAAACATGCTTTCGGACAAAACGAGCACTCGACAGGACATGAGTGTTTGGTGTGTGCGTGTGTGTTGTGTGTGTTGTAGAGTTTTACTACTGGGACGTCTAGCTCACTGATTACACACCATTTCACCTTATTTACAACTCAAAATGTACAAACTGAACAAAAACTTTTCACCGTATTGGTTTGGGCCCCAAGTTGTTAAGTCACATCACACCTGTAGGTGAGCCAACAACAGGTTCTGCTTTAGCGCATATACCTCTAAATACAGCCAGCAATAAATAATGTGATTTCATGTTCAGTATTTGTGCACAGGGGACGGCGGCTTCATGATTCCTCAGGTGTACAGCTTTGGTGGATGAATCGCAGGTGTGGGAGATATTGTGTGGTGGATGGAACCCAGGTGCACCGGTTATTTCCGGTTTGTGCCGTTAATCAACGGTCTGACGCTGAAATATGGTTTGTATTTTACAGGTTTTAAAATAGAGTTCCCTCGACCGCATATACTAAAGCAGGAATGTAATAATAATAAGGGCAAGATAAAGTCAAGAGATTTGTGAGGATGCTTTATATAAAGGTGGGCTGAAGAAATGCGTTTTGTTTTATCAGCAAATGTGAGCTGAAAGCGTTTGATAATAAAAAGTAAAAAGGATCTGATTGCAACTGGCAATAATTTGGCAGATTTGCTCCCTGTGCAATAATCTGGGCTTGATTTAAAGTACTGATTATTAACTATAACTAACTTCACAAATCACTGTGTGGAAGATTTTAATAGAATTGCAAATTCAATTACTGAAGATTGAATAAGTAAGTTTGGTTGATTCTAAATCAGATTTGCAACCATTTGTTGTCAGTGTTAGTAACTGAGGTGTAGACACTATGAATCATCTTTAATACTTCTGTAATTATAACAGGCATGATAGCATGCATGTACATATGTATCATAAAACAATTTTCATTCAGTTCTGCCACAGGCCCATGAAAGCCAGAACGTGACCCTAAATATCTGATTATCAGCTGTTTATCCTCGTTAAATGAGGACAACACAGCAACGCCGATACACATGTGGCCTCAGATGTGATGTTGCTCAATATCTATTGACAGACGAATCATTGTTGTTGTTCTTTTTGTCTCGTGCATTGGGCCTGGCCAATGCACGAGGGGTTCAACTCAGAGTGAATGTGATTGGATTTCCAGTCTCCGTCATTAAATTCCCATGCGAGGAATACTAATTCCAGTATTTAGTGCGGTGATGCCTGGGCTTGCTTTCATCTTAAACTGATTCCAGTCTAATTAGATTGGGCATGTGGGGGGTGGAGGATGTATCTGTCTGGACTAATCCCTGCCTCTATGTCCCAAACATTGTATTATCTAGAGAAAATCCATTGGCTGCAGGCTATTCTCTCTGCTCTCTGCTGCCACACAGCATCCTCTGCAGTGTATCAGCTAGCAGGTTGTGGCTAGGTGGCTGGAAGCTAATATTCATGTGTGATGTATGGGATGCAGAAAAGGCCATTTAGAAACTCACTGTAAACACATTACCGCGTATTCAGGGAAAAACTGGTCCCTACACTGTTCCTTTTTCACCGGAGCTGTGTCAGGCTCTAGGGTGAACTACTCTCTACAGAGGACCTGCTCCCTGAAGACAGCTAGCAGCGGGTGGTGGCAATAAAATACAATTATTATTAAACATACGAAACATACAAAAAAGTAAATAAACCTACACACAGCAAAGAGAAGATCACACAGATACCCTGGCTGAAAATTGGCATTGAACCAGAATGTCCGCTCAGAGAAAAAGGCAGTGCTTCTTCGAGGGTGCTGAGAAGGCCAGAAAAATGAAATGCCTTTAGCCATTGTTCTCCTCAAAGGTCAAATGCAATTCAATCCCTGTAATATGGTTGGGGGGACCCTATACCTTGACAACTGCCTGTGCTTTAGAGAAGAAGAACAGGAAGAAGCCATTCAGCAGAACAGTCGCGTCAAGAGAGGCGAGGACATTCGTCAAGAGCGCATGGCGAAGTCAGGGAGACTAGAAAAGGTTCTTTTGAGGCTTTCCAGGTTTTTTTACATGTTGCTACATTTCCCCTCATGTCCGCCGAGAGGTCAAACAAAACAATGAAGGCCACAGTGATTCTGCGGCAGTGAAAAGATTCTCACCTTTTCCTGCCGCCCGCCTGCAATTTCATTAGATAGACTTAACGACTTGTGAACGCCTGGTTCCTCCGTGACCCTGACAACGACGGTGGCGGACATCTCTCCGGCCGACAGGACTTGATGTATTGTGTCACTGTTTCCTGATGTGCAATCTTTTATGTGACAGTTTTTGGTGATCCCACATCTGAAAGGTTACGCCTCTGTGTCAAACGTGTCAACCATTTTGCCTTTGAAGGCATTTTGAAGGTAAGATGGTTGCAGGAACATACATATGTCACATATGCATGCTACAATTGCAAAGTATGAAAACATGAGTCATAATACATTTTTATTTTTTAATGTTGTCTTTTAGGCTATGCTGTTTTATGTATTGTCCTATGTAGAAAAGATGTCAAAGTACATTTTATATAGGAAGTGTAAGGTACATTATACAATACTAAAAAAAAACAATATAAAACCTAATCATACATTGTACTTCATATATAGTTAGATGGGCATGACATGATGAAACATTATGGTATGGTTTAGTATACAATAAAACATACACTATATTACTGTACTACGCAATAACATTAAAATTAAATAAAATCTGCATTGATTATTATATATTATAAATTTACATTATAAATGTACTTAAGCTTTGTGAGTTTATACATTAAAAATGTATCAGACTCAAAAATCTATTGTTGATTGTGACCTTATTTATAGTGTGATGGAAATAAAGGACCTGTGATGAAACCAAACTGGTTTGCAGATACAGTTTTTAATGTATCACAACAATGAGCAACAAACATACTTGATGAACTATTTCCAGAAGTTGTTCAAATACCATCTACAATAAACGTCATTTCAACTATGACAACAGGTCTGTGACAAAATAAAAAAAAGAAGGTTTCAAAACCATGTTATTACCGTGATACGGTACAGTTGAGACCTCAAACAGTACAGTAACAAAAACTAATGCGACTACTCTATATATAAAACATCAATAACATTTTTGGTTTAGTTTATTTAAAGTTTTCGCCATAGGGGCTTTCTTCTTATTAAAACCTCGGGGTGCATTTCCTATGTAACCCAGATGTTGCAGAGTACATATTGTGTAGGATATGATTGCGCTGTGAAAATCCCTTTGACATCCAGAAGAGCAATTCCAATTTCAACCTTTTGAAGGCTGTCCCCTTAAAACATGACACAATCCATCCATTTTTTTAAAAGTTCTTTTTTTTTTTGTTTTTCGCTGCTGTGCAGTTGCAATATCTATGTACAGTTATATTGTTGGACCATCCTTTTTGTTGGTTTGTTAGCTTTTACCAGTCCTTGGTGTGGGAAGCGTCCTGTCTGATGCTAGTATCTTAGCACACGATACTAGCTGACAGTTCAGTCTTTCAATGCTGAGCCACAGAGTGGGAATGGCAAAAAGCCAGTGTTGTGAAAGCATTTGGAATCAGTCACTTATGTTTGTACAATGGCAGAATTGCACCTTGGGAGGCCAGGATGTCTCTTGTGAAACACAATCAAAAAGTGTCTTCAGAATTAAAGTAAATGTTAAAATACTAGAAATCCAAATAAGAACATTTAAAAAGCTCGACAGAATTAAAAACAGACATTTTGTTTCAAAACTCTGAACATAAAAATAAAAAACAAACACCTGTACAATAATAAAACAAAAGGAAATGTTACTTGATTTCATCGTTTGAAACAATAACTAAGCATGATTTGATTTAACCTGTCAAACAGTTGCATTACATGCTACTTGCTCATCTCAGAATAGGAAATACCAAAAGCAATACATTTTTGCATTTCTTCATATTAATAAATTTGTACCATGCACAGCCAACTATGAATATGTACAACAGCTTAGCTTCCTTTGTTCACAAGCCTTTTCCTTTCATACAAATAGCCTTCTGTTACTTTGGAATGAATCACATTGGTTGTAGTTACCAAACTAGAAAGTGATTCGTAAAAAATTGAACACCCTTTGACAGCTTTCACATTCTTAGATCCACAGCAAAGTAACAAAAAGAAAAAAAAAAAAAAAAAAATTAAAAAAAGCAAAGCAAAGCAATTCATGGATCAGTATTTTGTCCGGTAGAAAGATGAGAGAATTTATGGCAAGCAAATTAACATTACACAGTAGCAGCAAAATGTTGAAAGGTAATACTTTGTAATGTTAAAATCACTAAATGCGGAAAAATGAAATCGCTAACTTTTAATGGTAGATCAACAGAAGTGCCCAGAGAGACAATTTGGAGGACATCAACCTATTCACTAAAATGGCAGTGTATAGGTGTAACACTGTTATCAGTCCTACAAGCACATTAAAATGTTTTGATATACAAAACAAATGCTGTTGTCCCCCTTTTAAAGCAGCATATGTGCGAACTTAAAGCAAATATTCATACCTTTTTCAATATTGTGACCAACTTGTACCTTAACAGTTTCAAGTATACAGTACTACGTTCATGGTTGAACCAAATGTTAAATAGGTGTCTGGATCGTTCAATCCTTTAACAATATGGACCAATATGTTGCTGCGACAGACACAAATAATAATTAAAACAAAACACATACATACATACATACAAACAAACATACATACATACATACATAAAAACAAAAGAAATCTATTAAATTAACAAATGGCCTACCCAAATAATAATAAAAAGACAAAATAAGTGCACTATAGTCCAGAAACAAGCAGGTACCGTAACAGTACAGCAATTCACAAATGAAAAATGTTATATTCACATAATCCTCAAGAGTCTATCAAAACTAGAGTTATTACCTCTTCAGAAAAGGGTGTGAGCAGAGGTACAAGTGAGAAGGTAAGAGTTGGCACAGATTAGTATATTCTACAAGAAAAAAAGGGGGCGGGAAATAGATACAGCTTGTTGTAATATAAACTGGCAAACACAGGGGGCATCATACACAATTACTTCACCATTCTAAATTCCCTCAGTGGCAAAACCATACTGTCTTTGTAGGGCAAAAACTAAAAGGATATGCACGTCGTCCACTGTAACAGTAATATTGTCTCTTGGTACTCTATACACATCAAGGAAATGCGTCCGATAAAGCTTGACATGTTTTGGTTATAAGCCAAGTGTACCCAGGCTTGTTGCTGCTTTAACAAATGAGAAATGTTATGTTCTGACCTGAGAATTTAAAGCTACTGAATTACACCTATCTAAACTAAGAGAGATTCTCTTTGAGGGTTTCTGGATCGTCATCCCATACAGTACATGCTAGCATTTGGAAAACAATCCAGCTGAGGTGCAATTTGCTATCGTGAGAGTTTTTGGCTTGAAACAAGCCCCCCCCAAGGGAGCCTGTGGGATTTTTTTCCTACTCCATGTTTTTTTTGTATACAATATAAGCTCAGTCAAGCATCTGCAACAGTTCTGTCCATAACAAAAATCAATCAATATCTTGCCAGCATATCAATATGGGAAAAACAATCCTGAGTCAATCATTTGGTACTGTAATTTTTTGGGTTAAGAGAAACTTTGGAACTGCAGTTTAAAAAGTCTTATTTTTTTCTTTAAGCAAGGGATCCTTTATTTTTCTTCACTCCTACACACTGAACATATCCATTCTGATACTACTGAAGCTCGCGTCTAGGCCAGAGGCCTGCTTAGCCTTGACTTCCAGCACGTTATCTAAGTCATCCAGCTTCTGGCTTAGCTCATTGTCAGACTCATCTGAACAACTCTCGGTGGGTAGTGAGGTTGGAACCCCTGAGGTGCTGCAGGAAGTTGAGGTAACCGTTGAAGGTGAGGAGAGGGAAGGGGGAGGAGAGGCAGACAGGGAGATGGAGGAAGCAGCTTTCCCGGCTGTGGCAGCCTGGAACAGGACATTTGGCCAGGACTTCATGGACAAGCGAGAGAGATGAGGAAAGGTGTTATTAGAAGAAGCTGCAGACTGCGAGGTAGATGTGGTGTTAGGAGTAGGGGAGCAGACAGAGTGAGGTAATAATCTAGTATGCTCTTTGGCATTTTTCATTGCTTGTTTGATTGTTTTCTCTTTGTGCAAGCTCGACTGCAGGTGTTGGCCAAGTGCTTCATTCCCATTGACAACCACATTGCAGGCAATGCAAGTGTATTTGCTCACTGCCTTTCGAAGCACTGTCTGTTGCGGGTCGGTATAAGGGTGTCCGAAGTAACAGAAGGACTTCTGATGACGTACCACTGAATCTTCATCAGAGAAAATCATCTGGCACTTCCTGCATATAAACTCATGCTTGACGGACGGTACGATAAAAGCATCTGGAAAATCTCTGGTACTTTTGGTATCTATTTTCGGTTCTTCTTTTGTGCTTTCTGTTGAAAAGCCTTTGTTGGTATCATCTTTAGTCTCTGTAGCTTCTTTTGGTTTGTAGTTGTTGTAGTTGTTGCTGGTGCTCTGCATGCTCTGGGACATCTTCACAGGGTTTGCCTTCTGCTTCTGCTGCTGCTGTTGTAGTTGTTTCTGTTGCTGCTCAAGCTGTTTCTGCTGTTGTTGCTGTTGTTTCAGCAGTGAGTCCTGGAGGGACTGCTGGTACTGTTGGTACTGCTGCAGAAGAGCTGAGGGGGACAGGCCAGCGGCCATGGCAGCTTGCGGGACAGTGGCTGGCCCGTAAGGGAACAGGCTTTCCATCCCACAAAGTGGAGGGAAGTAGCCACTGGCTTGTACCCCTCTGGGCAACTGGGGTGAGAAGCAGTTGGGGAACCCAGGGAGGAAATACGGCAGAAACTGGCCCCCCAAGAAGGAGCTGGGGTCGCCGGTGGCAAGGGCGTTCTGAAGAGCCTGCAGCTGAGCGGCATCCAGTGAAGCCTCAATTGCTGCTTTGCCTGGAGCAGGGCCTGGTTTCTCTCTTTTTTTGGCCAGGCTGGGGGTCTCGGGGCGCGAGCTGCTCTCGTTTTCTCGTTCCTTGGCCTTCGTCTGAGGTGGCTTCTCCCTGGGTTTTTTGTTGTTGTCTCTCTCTGAATCTTTACCTTGCTGCTCTGTGCGATTTACTGCTGCCAAGGGTGTGGAGTGAACAGGAGGAGGAGGAGGTGGTGGAGGTGGAGGAGGAGGAGGAGTCTGCAGAAGAGTCTTGGTTGGGGTAGTGCTGAGAGACATGGCAGGAGAGGGGGTGGCTGGTGTAGGGAACCCAAGCATGCCAGCACCGGGAGATGCTAAAGCTGAAATACAGTGGTATAGAGATATATAAATATTTATTGTTCAAATATTCAATTCCAAATTACTATGGACATTTGCTTGCGTGACAAGATGGATATGTTATATTTGTGATTGACTGACCCTGACTTTTTTTGAAGGTTATGGATCAAAACTGTCACATGTGCTTTATGATCATTTCCATATGCACATATGGGATTTATAAACGCATTAAACTCAAGGGAGAATGGGAAAACAACAACAAACAGATTTACACATTTAAAAAATATACCAGTTCAACTTGATAAATTGTGAATATGCATGCATTAAAATAAGCAATCCCAACATGTCTTATATTAAAAATAGGTCTATTCTCAATAGTAGTATACAATGAAAGTCTTTTTGTGAATGTCATAGCTGAGTTTATATAGCAACCAGTCTGACATCTTTCTCTGTTCGTCATGCTAACTCACCAGGTGTGTTGGGCGGAAAAACAGGAAGCGACGATGGCCCGTTGACCCCAGGAAGCAACACGGGCGGTAGGCCAGAGATTCCTGGGTATCCTGAGGGCAAGCTGAGGCCATGAAGTGCAGCATTGTTGTCCACTGCAGTCTGCTGCTGCTGGCCTGGCAAACTGAGTCCCTCACCAGCCTTCTTCATGCGGTCCAGCTCTTGCTGGGCCATCAGCTGGCGGACAGTGGTTGGAGCTAGGTAGTCCTTTTCTCTGTCCACCTGGTTCCCCAGAGTTTCTTGCACTTTGGCAATGTGCTGCTTGGAAAAGATGTGGTCACGGACAGACATCCGGGCTGTGTACTTAACACCACATAAAGTACACTCAGGCCTAGGCCCATCTGGCGAGCCTTGACTTATCATGAATGGCTTTCCAATGTTGATCTTGAACTTTTTCTCTTTAGCGCGAGCATTCTGGAACCACACCTGGACAACACGCTTAGGGAGTCCAATCTCATTGCCCAGCATTTCACACTCTTGCATTGTCGGAGTGCGGTAGTCACTGAAACAGGCTTTGAGGACTTTGAGTTGCAGGTTACTCATCTGGGTCCTGAAGCGCTTGTGACCTGGCCTATCACCGCCATAGTTGCCCTTCCCAGATTTGCTGAAGGGGTTTCCCCCTCCAAAGGGACTAGGGGAACTTGGATCAGTTAGGCTTGATGATTCACTCCTGTCATTCATATCATCCATTTCATCATCCCTGGAGCTGAAATAGGAATCACAGTCTTTTCCAGAGAAGCTGAGGGAAGGGCTGACCATGCTAAACAGGAACCTGTCATCCCCACAATCGGAACTTGGGGCAGGGGTACCTTTGTTGTCTACCTGCTTGTCCCCTCCATTGGCTGTGAAGCTTTCAACTTCATTGTTGTTTCCCTCATCTCCAGTTGTGGCGTCACTTATGGCCGTGTTAATAGAAGAGGTCTCATCAAAGTCCATCTTATTGAGGTCGTAAGATGAGGCCTCTGCAGAATTCATATTGGGCCCTTCAATTTCATCACAGTTTTCTGCTTTTAAGGATGAAGGGCTCAAGAAGTTTTTTAGCTGTGTTTCAGATGTTTTGAGTGGAGTTGAAGATGCAGCTGGGAGCTCATACTCATTTGGCTCCGTCTTTGTAGGCAGCTGTGGGTATTCAAAGAAACTGTATTTATTAGGGCTTTCGCCTCTTTCACTGTCTTGGTTCATCATTGGGCTTGGTGGCAAACTAAACCCTGCCTGTTTAGCCTCGTGCCAGTGTCTAGACCGTATGTGGCTATCGAGAGCTGATTTAGCCTTAAATAGTGCTCTGCAAAATGGACATTTCTTGTGGGACTGAGATGGTCCTATGGCTCTAAACTGCCCCTTTCTTTCTCTTGCACGAGTGTTTTGGAACCACACTTGCACAACTCTCTTTTTTAGGCCAACTTCTCTTGCAATGTGGTCCAGCATCTTTCGTGTCGGATTTGAATCAAGAAGGTATTTGTCATAAAGAATCTCAAGTTGTTCTGGAGTAATAGTGGTTCTCAAGCGCTTATCTCTGTGTTGCTCTTCACCACTGTTTCCGCCATCTTTATCATTGCCACTTTCCTCTTTGTCATCAAGTTTTCGTTTCATTGCCCCTGAGCCTGTAGCCGATCCCAGACCAGAGCTGCTTTGAGACGGCATTTGAGAGAGTCCTCCAGACAACAACTGACTAGCCATAAGGGGGTTATTTGGATCAAAAATCATATAGGGCATATCAAGGGGCCTTTCCAGGAACTGGGAGTGAAGGAACTGGTTTTGTGCAGCCAGGAAGTGCATATGCTGATGCTCTTGCCACAACTCTACAGTGGGAAAGGCAATCTTACACTGGTCACACTGGTACTGAAGCATTTGGTGAGGGAGACTGTTGGTGAGTGAGGAGAGTGCAAGTGAGAGGGGGCTTGAGGGAACTGCAGCCGACTGTGGCTGGGAATGAGGTCTTGACATCTGGGACTGGGAAGGTTTCTGAGCAGGTGGCTGAGGAGTGGAGGCCTTGGATGGTCTTGGGTCTTGTTGTGGCTTCATCACTAGTGAGGGTGTTGTCTCGGACTGTTTAGGTTTGTTTTCTGGATGCATTTCAGGCTTAGGGGAGGCCTTGCCAATGCTGGGGTGGGGAGAGGCCATCAAAGGAGAGCTTGAGCCAGAATTGGTGGACGTTCCTTGTGACTGTTTAGGTGGCTCTGGCGTTGCTTGGCCTGTCTTAGCTAGACCTTGCTCTAAACAATCTATATATTCCTCAGAGTGGGTGTCCTCATTCCCTTCCTCATCCTCATCCTTGTAACACAGTTTCTTCTGATGGGTGATAAGGTCAAAAATACGTGGGAACACAATGTTGCACTTTTTACATTGATACTGCATGTTGCTGGTTCTGATGTAGCGTTCATTGGTCAGTTCTTTCTTCTCATTGTCTTTTGAATCTGCCTGGTTCTCATAACTTTTGCGCGCTTTCTGGCGGGCATTTTGGAACCACACCACAATGACGCGTGTGGGCAGATTGAGCACAGTAGAGAGCTGTTCAATCTCATCATCCTTTGGGTAAGCATTAGTGTCAAAGAAATCTTGAAGTACTCTCAGCTGGAAATCTGTAAATCTGGTCCTTGAGGACCTCTTGTTCAAAGTTGCGTCAGTTCTGTAGTATTCCAGTGCATTCATCTGGGGTTCGATTCGTATATCTTCCAGGGTAGTCATGGGGGGAATACTAAAGTTATAAGGTGAGTCTTTGCTTCGCTGTCTTTCCTTGAAGAGGGTGTTACGGAACCAGTGCTTGATCACTTTCTGGGGAAGACCAGACTTTTCTGACATCTCCTGGATTTGCTCCTCATTGGGGGAGTTATTAATGTCAAAGTGGGCCCGGAGGATCTTCAACTGGTCATCGGTGATGCGGGTACGTGGCCGCTTGAACTGCGACTGCCGTAGAAAGTTTGGATCAAGGCCTAGCTGCTGCTGGCAGAGCTGTGTAAGTTCTGATGACAGGGAGTCCATCGTGGGCAGTTGAAGTGCCAACTGCGGGGGCAGGCCTGGGTGTTGGACAGACTGCATCATCAAAGGAGGGAAGAGCGGCAGATCCATAGGGACAGGAAGTTGCACTTGTTGGGGTGCAGGTGGTGCCGGAGGGGGTGGAGGTGGTGGAGGTTGTTGGGCTGGTGGTGCCTGGTGAGTCGATTGGTGAGAGGCTTGGTGGGTGGTTTGGTGGGAGGTTTGGTGGGAGGTTTGGTGTGGAACAGGCACAGGTGATGGGGTGGGGGTTTGGGGCTTAGCCGTGGATGTAGAAGGAGGCTGAGGAGCTGTTATTGGGGCAGGAGCAGGAGGTGGGGGAGGAGGCGGTGGAGGGGGTGGTGGTGGTGGAGGAGTCTCAGGTGATGCTGGGTTTATAGGGTAGAGTTTGTCATAGGCCTCTCTGTACTGCTGGGCAAACTTCTCCAGCTCAACATAAGGAAAAAACTGGCTATGAACATGCTCCTGATGGCTCTTGAGGATGAGCATGTTGGAAAACAGCTTTCCACACATCCCACACTCCAGCTTATCAGTGTTCATCTCAACATTGTGTTCAACTCCCTCTTTGTTTTTCTTCTGGTTCCTTTGTCTGTTTTCATTGTACTGAATCACTAGCTCAAATCCAAAGTTTTCTAGAAGGGCCTTGGCTGCATTTCCTCTCGCTCCCGACACAATTCGTGGCGGGGGAATCAATGGCTCTGAAAATTTTGACCTTTTATTGTCTTTGTTATCTTTTCCACAATCATTAACTGCATCAACTCCATTCTCCATCTTTGCTCTACTTTCCTGTTTCTCCAGGTGATCTTCTGCCTCCCTGGACATCTGAATCTCAGAGACCGAAGCAGTGGTAGGCTCAATTTTTGTTTTGTGGCCCTGCTGGTTTTTCTGTTGCTGAAGCTGCGTCTGAGAATTTTGCTGCTGCTGTTGCTGCTGATGCTGCTGTTGTTGATGTTGTTGTTGCTGCTGCTGCTGCTGCTGAGCCTGTTGCTGAACCTGCTGCAGCTGATGCTGTTGTTGCATCTGTTGCTTGAGGTCTTCCAGGAAAGACCCCGTGAGGCCAGGCACTCCAAAGGCCGCTGCTGAGTGCAAGGCCAGCTCTGGGCTGAGGTTAAACTCTGCCCCTGGTATGTAGAAAGGGAAGAGGAACTGGGGCTGTTGGAATTGAAGCAGTGCCTCTGGGGTCATAGGAAAATGAGGGAAGAAAGCGGGGTTGAGAAACTGAGGTTGGAAGAAGGCAGCCTGTTGCTGGAGCTCGTGCTGCAACTGCATCTGCAGTTGGGCTGCAGATTGCGCTGTCTGGTGGCTGCTTGTCTGAGCCGAGACATGGTCAGTAGTCGTGCTTTGTTTTGTGTTGTTGATGCTGTTCACTTCTTTGGCTTCCACAGTGTTTTCTTTGTTAGTAGACGGGGTTCCACTTCTAGCAGTTTCTGTGTTGCTGCTGCTCCCTTGTGCAGATGGGGCTGGGCTCTTTGCTGATGCCGGACCACTGGTCGCAGTAACGCTGTTACTGTTGGTGCTGCTAGTTTCACTTTTGGCTGTTCTGGCTTTGGTCTGGTGGAGCACAGATCTCATGTGAATCTCTAATGTCGAGCTCTGGCTGTATGCAACATTGCAAATATTGCATTTGAATGGTTTGTTGTCAACACTGTTGCCGGTCTCTTGAGGGACTGGGCTTGATGCTTCTTGGAGGACTTTCTTTAGCTTGTGGAGGTGGGATACAGAATTATAATGGACAAGAAGGATATTCTTTTGGGTAAAGGATTCTTTACACACAGTGCACTTATAGGGCCGGGAAGGGTCCAGGAACTTTTCCATAGTGAAGTTGGGTCCTTTTCTGAAAGGTAGGGTCCGTTTTGGTTCTGCTCCCATGTCATCCAACAATAAGCTGCTGTCACTTCCTGTAGGGGAGGGCTTCTCCTCCTGGTCCATTTCATCATCTTTGTCTAAGTCATGTTCAAATACCTGCGCTTCCTCTAAAGCTCTGGCTTCACTCTCAGTGATGTCCCCATTCAGCGGCAGGCTCCCTATAAGCTGCTGCACCTCGGCCTCACTTAGCTCAGGATGTCCGTTCTCTAAGTGCTTCCTGAGGGCCAGGAATGTCCTGAAGCTACGCTGACACAGGCTGCACATAGTGGCTGCTCTGATGGCATGGTACTGGGAATGTATCTGAAGCTTCTGCATGGTCTTGAAGGCCAGGCTGCAGTGGTTGCAACGGTATTTGTACACATGCCGGTCGGATACTGACAGCTGCTGCTGTTGCTGCTGGAGCCTTTGGAGCTCGCTCATATGGTCCTGGAGGGTGTCTGGGGACTTTCTGTCATGTCCCAGGCCACCGGTCCTCTTCCAGTCTGGGGCCTCTGAGGCCTCCTTTGGGGGCTTGAGATCCTCACCCTGGAGGTCCACTTCATGCTTTTCCTGCTCGTTCTTTGAGCTATTTCCTAAAAGAGAATAACAAAAGAAATCCTAATTAAAAATAAAACTTTTACAGGGTATTGGATAAGAATTACGTATAACGTTAAAAGCAGACTGGGTCTGGTTTTACAAAATGTATCTCACCTTGGGACTTTCCAGACACATCAGAAGTGTCCATCAGAGATAGGGATTTGTCTTGTCCAGGGGAGGGATGCATTATATTATTTGGTGTCACTGGATCAGGTCCAACAACCTATCAAAGAGAATGAAATTGTCAGTTATCAATAATTAATTTAATAAACGTTCACCTCTATTACCCAAAACATACTGAGGAAAAGTTGATTTCAACTTGACTCTTGCCTGTAAAACAAGCTCATTTTGAAGAGTAGAAATTTCTACTCTGAGAGAATGATGACTTTCAACTTTATAACGCTATCTCCAGAGAGTGAGATAAAAATGCATGGGAAATGTTTTACGCGGGCCCCTCCATGTCAGCCAATGCCCTAAGCTATAAAGGACACCGCAGGGAAAACTGGACAGTGATTGAATTTTCATTTAAACATCCCACTCGCTAAAACCACCAAAAAATAGTAGATAAAATATAAATGAATTACAGAAAAAAGTAGAAATAACACCTATGGGCTCCTTCATCAAGTATTTTAAGTAACTGATGCATTTAATGAAACACAAAAGTTACAGCTACAATACTTACAGTTAGGATAAGTTTTTCCACGCAGTCCGGAGCCACGCTATGTAGGTGGGTCAGGTGCAGTTGCAAGTGAATCTTGTTGCTCAGGACATCCTGGCAAAGTGGGCAGCGAATCACTGGCTGCATAGAATGCTGGGACAACACATGCAGCTGCATGCGGTTGGCATCTTTACTGCTGTAGTTGCAGTAGGGACACTGCTGTGCCTGAAAATGGGTGATTTGAGACACGGTTAGACAGACGTATAAATAGAATAAATAATTAGGAGAAAACAAGTGGTACTAAACTGTCAACCAACATATGGCGTGCATTATTCATACAAGATATATTGCAATTCAGGTACTATTCTTTTACTACTGAGCGATTAGCATAGCGGAAAGTTCGCCATTCCTCTGCTTAAATAAACGCTGCACGTCTTTTTAATGGTGACAGAACAAATGAGGACATGCCTAAGGCATAAAATGAATGCATGCCTCTTGCAGTTAGCGGAGAAAAGTTGGAGCGCATCTCTTGAGATTGAAAGGACTTTTTTCCCCCCAAAGAACCCACTCTTTGCTGCGTAACCCCCTCCACTGTCCACGTAGGTCTGCTACACCCATGCCCACCTTTACACAAAATGTAGATCAACCCTGTTTCGCCTAATTCACTTTAGTCTCTAAACCCATGACATTTTATTAGCGGACAACATGATTGGCCAGAATATCTAATCAGGAGATTACAGATGACAAAGGTGTGTACCATCCCGGGCTACGCCTTGCCCTCATTACAGGGAGTACTCTGAATACCACCTGTCTTAATAGAATCCATTTCTGAAATGACTCTGAAAGTCCTCCATCCTTGCAGTGCCCAGAACCAGACAAGCTAATACTTCATAATCTAATTTAAAAACACATATAATTTAAGGAGATGCAAAGAGGGGGATGGGAGTCCTAAGGCTAGAGCAGGTATTCCACTTAAGAACACAAAGACTTTCCCTGCCTTACTTGACGCTAAAGAGGTCTGTCAGGAAGGGCATGGGGAGTTGTTTTAACCCTTTACTGGCGCACTGGCGCCAGCAAATGCTACATGCTTAGCTTGCCATTTCTGCATTTTATAAGCCTCTTCCCGCTAGCCCATCCCATAGTGACGATGAGAGCTCATTAGCGCTTATGAAGAGGACACATTCTCCATTAGCCATTAGCCTTGGTATAGCAACTAAAGCTTAAATCTAAGCTAATTTAGAAGGTGGGAGGTCGTCTTTACCTGCTCATTAGCAGAAGTCTTGCCCTCATTGGATTTAGGCCTTTTGGGTGGGCTGTCCATATGTCGATCTGGCATGAGTGAGCGTTTGGCCATAGCGCTAGGTCCTGTCACCACTTTAGACATGGCATTCACTCCTAGGATGATGGAAGAGAGACAACATTATTTACATTTCCAGTTAGTCGTGCATATTATACTGACCTAATGTGTACCGGTAATCTTGAGTTGGACTGGTACAATCATTTTAAATTTAGATGGGTCATGACTCATGACCATTGTATTCCCAGACTGCATTAATATTATATGAGAAACAAGAATGTTCATGTTTAAAATATAAAATGGACATAATTAAGAATATGCAGTTAGCCTTTTGTTATCATCACAGATAAAATAACCTTCACAAATAGAACACATGCAAAATACTATACTTATGGTAAACAAGTCAATCTAAAGAATATTTTGTTTGATTTGAGAAATGATTTCACACACATACAACAAGGGCAAAGAAACTAATATGGCTTGCATTATTCACATGTATACACACTGGGTTGCTGCTGCCCTAAGGACATGTAGAATGGAGAAAAAAAACTCAAGGCATGCTCATTATCACAGCAAGACATACATTAAATGTTATGGTAATATTACACACTTCGTTAGTTCATATACATTTCCCCAGCCGCCTAAACAAATTGTATTATGCCAGATGCAAAATTTCCATTGCTTTATGTTACAGTATCAGCAGTGTTTGTGCGCGTACGTGTACCGTGTGTGTGTGTGCGTGTTTGTGCGTGACGTTCACAGCAGGCCTCAACGCAGAGGGATCAGCCTCTGGTTGTATTTAGTGAATGCTGCAGCCGCTGATAAATCTTTCATTAGCCTCATCCTAAAATACAGGCTGTGCAGGCCTCGCTATGCTCTGCCACTGCAATTTACCCACTCTGCACAACACAAAGACCTCTCCCTCCCTCCCTCTCTCTCTCTCTCTCTCTCTCTCTTTCTCATATCAGCCCTCCCTCCCTCCCCCCCTCGCTCACCCACCCTCTCGTCTGGTCACTCAAGGCAATATGCGAGCCTCACTCTTGTGAATCAACGCTTCACGGTAGATGCACAAATAGGGGAAAAAAAGGGGAAATCAAAGCACTGATACATGGAAGGGTGTGGAGCGCTAGAGAGCGCGAGAGTGAGAGAGAGAGAGAGAGAGAGAGAGAGAGAGAGCGAGAGAGAGAGATGCATTTTGTATTTCATATTATTCCGTGGACCCTGTGTTTGTACTGGGCACATATCAATTCCTCCAGCCCGTTCATGCATTTTAATTCTGTTGCATTAAGTAGGCGTTCCACTTATTTTATTTGTAATCCCCCTATATCTGCAGCCTGAAATATTGGCCTGTCAAGTATAGTGACAGAGGGAGGGAAGAAAAGATGGGGGGGGGGGGGGGGGACAAAACCAAGGGCAAAATGC
>JAODUH010000013.1:1329857-1342230 GCA_027564835.1 Typhlichthys subterraneus | reverse complement strand
GGAAGGAGAGAAGGGAAAGATGAAAGAGATTTATCTGGAAATGATTGCTCATAAGACATTGATTCTCTGCTTTAATCTCATACAGTGCACTCAAATTCCCTATTAAGGAGACGTAGATAGAGAGAGAGAGAGAGAGAGAGAGAGAGAGAGAGAGAGAGAGGGGGGGGGGGGGGGAGAATGACAGAACAATCTGGGGCTGTTTGTATGCACGTTTTTAAGACAAAAAGATTTCCCCTTCCCTGGATTTGAAAAGGCAATTTTACAGTGTGGAGCCAATTTTCTTCGGCACCTAGTTTACTTGTACTCTCCGCTGTTGCCTTGTGTTAGGACAAATGGCCCGCTGTTACTTAGCATAGATGAACGGCTCTTGCTAGTGAGCTGCTATGCTACACAACACACACACACACACGCACACACGCACACACACACACACACACACACAGACAAGCCACTGACAGCTGCTATAGCTGCAAAGCTTCCTCCGGTTAGCAACGATTAGCCTCGGCTATTGGTAATCAATAGCAACTATCAATTCCATACCTCCCCCTGACGGATGAAACAAGCGACAGGGAAGAAAAAGTGGAAGACGGACACTCGGAGAAAGTGCCGGTGAATAGGGAGATTATACTAAACAATACTTTGACGTTACGTGTGTGCATATATGTGAGCGACAGCCTGCCTCAAATGTCCATCAGCGTATTGTAACACTGCTTTCTCAAGATTAGCGGCTGCTTGTAGCCGGTGAAGCGCATTGCTAGGTTACGGTGGGCCCGGCACTTCACGGCTCTCCCTGCCCATCAGCGGATGGTTTGTCTTAATGCTCTGTGACGTGCCCCATTGTTTTGTCCATCTGTGGTTAAGAGTCAATGGACGGACGAGAGAAAGGAATGGAGGTGAGCGGGTAAGAAAGAAGAGCAGCGGTGAAAAGGACGGGAGAAAATGAAGGCTTAAGAAAGAAAGAAAAGAGCTGAGGGGTAAGAGAAAAAATTAAGATGGAAAGCGAATGTGTGTGTGTGTTTGTTGGGGTGGGGGGGGTAATGGACGGAAAGGCAAGGGTCTGATTTCATGTCGTCCTCGGAAGCTTACATTCGGGACTTCCCTTTCGAGGACCTTGAGAGTTCCAGGGCCTTTTCAACTCCATATGGAGTGGAGCCTTAAGCCCTTTGTGATGTCACTGACTTGTACGACGTCCTTTAAAAGAGAAACGCATGCAGGCGGTGAAGGGGGAGGGAAAAAACTAACGGCAGGCCCTCTGACGCCAGTCCCCTCTTCAAAGGGTTAAGTCATATTTAGTATGCGTCCTCAGAGCCCCGCGGCTTTGTATTGTAAATAAGGCTAATGTGGCATTGGTCAGGTATGCTAATTCAGATAATCAGCGCAATTTCTGCAAATTATAACTGTCAGCGTGGTGGGCACAGAACCTCGGCGGAAAACATGAGGGAACGATTTAGCCCCGGTAATACCCCCTCCACCAAAGAGCTGCTCAGCTCAAAGAAAAACAATCGGCCCAAGCCCGTACCGCCCCGACACACCATTTCAAAAATAGTTTATGGTGAACTAGGCCCTTTTTCTAAAGGCACAAGACAGTCTGCTGCCTTCCCTCCCCCCCCCCCCATGTGCACACACAAACCACAAAGTAATTATAATTCGTTTGGATGGAATTATTCAAAAAATGACCACATCTTTTACTCCCTCCACCATCCAGAATATGGTTTCGGGAAATTTGGGGTAAATTGCTACTTGCCGAAAGTATAATAATATACATATATGAATGTGTCTTATTTGGATTTGAAAAATGATTTAAAATGGACTGTATTGTCTCTATCTAATTACAGAGTATTAAAGAAACAGAAAAGAAAAACACCTGATGTACTCTGTCCTCTTGAGCATCATAATTTCATTGGGGAAATGTTATGTAAACCTTCCAAGTTTTTTATTGTGTGGGGAATGGCCGACACTCTACTTAAATCTGTGCCTAGACTGCTGATGTTAGTAACTTCCTGTTTAAGGGCAACACAAAAGGTCACAGACAATTGGCTAACAGCAGGTAATCAGCTGTGACTAAACAAATCAATGTGCAGTATGACTTGCTCTGTATGTTAAAGCAAAAACCATAAACTAATTCAATAAAGCTAATTCCAACACAAACATCCACTAATGTTATATTAAATATGTTATTGAAACATTAACGTCTAACATGCTATTGAAATCAACATTTCTCTTCAAACATCCAGGCCAGTTTGTTACTTTAATTAAATAAAAAGAACATGGCTGCCACTACATTAGCTCTGGTAGCTAGCAGCCACAGGCAGCATGATTTGGGTGTGTATCGCATCATCTCCCATTCCACTGGTCGTCCGTAAACTTGTATGTAATGGCCACAAATTACTGAGACAAACCCTTGAAATAGACTTGTCTGGGGAGAGACCATCCTGAAAAAATGAACCACCGGAATGGCAAAACCGCCCCACCGCCCAGAGAGGAAAAAAAGTGAAAAGGAAAAACCTACTGCCACATAAGATGCCCGATTGTCATCACATTGAAAGGCTCAGATAGAAATGGCAAAGCCCTAACCCACAGCAACAATTGAATGATTATTTTGGTGTTGGGTGCCGTTTGACTCAGTTAGGCTCACAGGCGTTCAGTTAGCTACCTAAATCGGGAAAAAAGGAATGACAATAAGCTACATTTGGAATTAAACAAGATGGCACAACTGCACTCAGTGGCCCCGCTGCCTATCTCCTTCACTGTCACATACAGAGAGACAGTAAGTGTCCATTAGGCTCAGTATGTAGCCTACAGCTGCGATGTAAATGGTTAGCACTGCCACGCTAATTTGACCAGGACCAGAAATCTCCTGGAGCCTTATCACTCAGAGAAAACAAAAGGGTGCGTACACACACACACACACGCGCAAACGCGCGCGCACATGCACACATACGATAAAAGTGTTGTGGTCTCTCTAAATCAGAAGGGGGTTTTTGTTTAAAGGAGGGCTTTAACAAAGAGGTTCCTCTACCTCCCTCGCTCTTTAAAGCATATGGGGGATTGGGGAAGGGGGAGATGGGGGGGGGGGGTAGAGTAGATGGTGGCGATGGGGTTTGAACGAGCAGGGAAAGAGGGCCAACAGACTGGGCTCTCAGAAATAATTACCTCCATAAGATCACATCTCCTTATTTCTTTTTCTTATTTTTACCTTATCGTGAGACGCAAAGGGAGCGAAGGCACAAGAAAAACTAGAACGAGAAAGTATAAAGTGTAGGACGGCCCCCGCGTTTCTGCCCGGGGGAGGTCTGGCTCATGAAGGGCTTTACACATCATGGAGCACGGGCTAATGGGCAAGCACTCACATACACACACTAGCACACGCAGTCATGCAAACATGCACAAGCACAGACGTGTTCCTTCCTGTTTTATTGTATTATTGTATGTACAGAAAACAGTTAGTTACTATTTGTATGTTTTCCACATTTTTTATGATTTTAAAGATGAAACATGAGTCATGACTCGCAATATGCCACACGACAATATTTGCACTATGAATTGTAAGTAAGTCGTGCAATTCACTAGCCTCGCGAGACCATCCTGATCTCGGGAGCTTCAGTATCAGTCTGGAAAGCCTAGAAATCATTGGGAATGTGTCCGAGTAGCAAATGAACATAACAATCAGTGTCGTGTTCATAGCTACACGGGCGTGGTTAAGGTGTGTCGACAGCGACAATGACCAGATGGTTCATCCAATCAACTGCCAAGTATTTTGTGAAAGTACCTGCCCTTTACAAGCAGTTTCGATGCACAGCTCCCCAGATGGACTTGTGAATAACAATCGGTTCGCAATTCACAGCTCCTCTCTGCTCTCCTGCGTAATGAAGATATATATTCATTACGCAGGAGAGTAGAGAGGAGTGCGATTTAATTAAAAACCCTTGGACAACCCTCAAAGCATGGCAACAAAATGGCCCCCAAGTCATCCATGTTGAGGGGCCATTCATTTACACTTTGTCCTCTAATGGGAACTGGCATTCTTTATTAACTCCCTTTTCATGAATGCCTCTGATTGCACACAGAGAAGGGAACATTTGGATAAGACGGCCACTCAATTCAGTTAGACTTCTGTTTAGAGAGTACACTGAACATGTTTTAGACAGTGTTGTGCGTGTGATGGCCCCACGCACACACAAATAAACATTAGAAGACGCATGCGCTCACACAAACACACAGACCGACTTTTCAATTCAGCATTCAATGCAAATGAACAGCCAACTGTATCGCGCTTGTGAAAAGAAAAAGACAAAATTGTTCTCAAAGGAGTGATCCATGAACACACAGGCATGTTTACATGCCTGCTCGCACATGCACACACACATGCACGTTTGAGCTGTGGTGCCTGTCTTTGTTCCAAAGACCTATACCCTTGTGGCGTGTCCCTGTAATACTGTATCCTTAATTAGGCCGTAAAATCAACATCACAATTGTTTAATGAAAGCCATTCACATGTATATAAAGTCCAGAGCATTACAACTCTTATTCCCAAATGGGCCTATAATTATCTGGCTCCATGCCAGCTCCTGGGCTTTAAGAGAAAGATACCGGTCAGCACTTAAATTAATCTTTTTCATACCAGTCTCTAATGAACAAAAAGTGCTCGAGTCAGGAGTAGTAGCCCCAGAAAACTAGCACGCACACACAACACTTGCACGCGCAACGAGAGAAGACGGTGCTTAAACACACCGTTGGCTGGAAATGTTGCCGACTATAGAGCCCTGCTCATTGGAGAAAACACCCCTATCATCTATCAACAGCAAGCTGAAGAACCCACAATGATTTACATAGCCTTATTAAAGCAAACAAAATAATTATAAGTGGCATAGCTGGTGTCACTTCCTTGTTATTATCTTTGTTTGTCTTATCTTGAAAATCAGATAAGAAACAATATTGCGCTAGATGAGGTTGGTGCATTCCTCAAAGGTGAACAAGTTTACTGCAGACCTTTACGTTAGATGGGACCGCCATGGAGAAAGGGTGTGATATTCACTGTTATTATATATATCATCCAGTGAACTGCTGCCCACATTTATTACAGTATGTTGACTTTTACGGCTTGATGTTTTTCCGGCATGTTCCGCCAGTCTGTCTACACCTGCCAAACGTGTAAGCAAGAACAAGGAAACGTCTCTGAACCATTCAATGTGCACCTTGTGAAAGAATATCATTGTTCCCTTAAAAAAAGTAAATAAATAAATAAATAAATAACTATATAGGCCGTGCAGAGGGCATCCAAAAAGGTGGCTTAGCTTTTGGATGCTGCCGGTATCCACTTAAGCTTTGCAGCGGCTTCCTCATGGAAATTCACCACGTCGCATCAAAGCCACAGTGGAAAAAATAAAACAAGAAAGCGAAGAGAGCAGAACAGTGCCCTGACCAACAAATAACGGTGTGTTTTAAAGAGTGGAACATTGGAAATAGGTGCAGCAGGCGAATATTAGTCCTGACAGGTTTAAAACCTGGTTACGCTCACTGGTCTGAGATGAAGAGGAAGAAAAAAAAAATATGTAAAAAAAAAAAAAAGCTGCTGCGTTTGTTACAAACGGACAGGAGCAGGAAGTGAGAGACAGGAGGAGCGAGGGATGAGGAGGGAGAAATGGAGCGAGAGGGAGGGAAGGGGGGGCTGTGTTCAAATGCAACAGTAATGATTTATCTAAGCGTGCTCCTCTGCCTGCACCACAAACAGCCCAAACCTTTAATCCATGTGTAATTAAAGCCAAATGTACACCGGCACCGCTCTCTCCTGTACGTGTGTGTGTGTGTGTGTGTGTGTGTGTGTGTGTGTGTGTGTGTGTGTATGTATGTGGAACTCACATGTGTTTCTCAGTGCTGGGCCTCCATCTGGTTTGGGAGTACATGCATAAACAGGACACTTTGGGAGCACAGATTAATGTTGAAACCCGTGCGCAGGACATGCACGCTCCCACACACACACACACACACACTTCTCAGATGGATGTGTCGACTGAAGCTATGCTGGAATGCTATTGAAAACGCGTTAGCCCCCCCTAGACCCCACCCGCTCCTTCAGGTCAAGCAAAGCAAAAACAAGTTAAGCGCTCATTTTATCCCAGCGGCATTAACATAGGGATGACTAAATAATGGACCCTGACTCGCTCTCTCTCTCCCTTTCTCTCTCTCTCTCTCTCTCCCTCGTCTTCTGGTTTAAATTACAGTGAGGCCCCCCTCCTTTTACACCCTGCAACCCTTCACCAATCGGCCAACCCCCCCCACACACACACACACTCAAAGAAAAACGATTAATCTTTTCGGGGTTTTTTTTCTTCTTTTTTTTGTCTCTGAATGTTTTACAGTTCTGTTACACTTATTAGCTGCTGGCAGGACCGAGACTCTTAAATGAAAGCCAAATTGCTTTGGTCATGAGAAAGGAAATGAATGCTCACTCCAGGGAGACTGTGTAGTCCCAGCGTGTACATGTATATGTAGCCTATGTTGTGTGTATGTGTACAGTGCGTGTGTGTGTGTGTGTGAGTGCACGCGCATGCACGCGGGCGGGCGACACAGGCCATTTTTACCATGATATCCTCCCAAGGTAAGGTTTCATAAGACTGCTGTTTGCCTGCCTGGGATGTCCCTGAGAGTGTGCCCACGTGTGTGTGTGTGTGTGTGTGTGTGTGTGTGTATGTGTGTGTGTGTGTGTGTGTTGCAGATATAAGAGCAGCAGCCTAATAGGAACAATATGCTCATTTTGGAGAGATTAGGGGGACTGGACTGGAGACGTGATCTAGACTTGAAGGTGAAAAGGAAGAACGTGAGAGAGAGAGAGAGAGAGAGAGAGAGGGAGAGAGTGAGAGAGAGAGAGAAAAATAACTTCAAGCAAAACAAAATAGTAAAATATGACTACCAGAAGTGAACTAATAACTTCAAAACACTAACACTGCAAAGCAAAGAGATCAGAGCATGGTCCACACAACTAAGCAATAATAGTCATAAAAAATAAAAAATATAAAAAACTTTAATCGCACAATCAAACAAAATTCTCATGGCTTAAAACAAATCATAATAACAATGACACATGGATAAAACTGGGGCGACTGACAGATCGGATGGGTGAAGAGAGAGAGTAGCGGGCGGGCAGGGAGGCGCGCGTGGCTAACCTGGCGCGGGGAGGCACTCCTTGACGTGGAAGAGGTCGTGCAGGCTCAGGCCGTCGTCCTCGCCGCCCAGGTCCTGCTGGTGCAACTGCAGCTTGCGCAGACCTTCGCTCTGCTGGTGGCGGGCCGAGCGTGCGTGCTGAACCAGGTTGAGGCGTGCGCGCGTGGAGTAGTCGCACAGCGCACAGTAGTAGACACACAGCTCCGGGCTGCATGCGCCCTCCAGCTTCTGCAAGTGCTGAGGAGAGAGAGAGAGAGAGAGAGAGAGAGAGAGAGAGAGAGAGAGAGAGAGAGAGAGAGAGAGAGAGACATTCAAGTGTTATTTTCGCCATTTTTCGGAGGACCCCTGAAACACCGCGGCGGGTCTGAATCCGCCTAGCGACCTTTTGTTTTTGCGTAGCATCGTGTCTCTACGGGCATCTTCGCCAATTACAGCACGCGTGACAGATATTTTCTCAGCGTTACCTTGACCTTTGTGGCTTGTGGCGGGGAAGCGCACGCGAGGTGACAAGTGTTGAAAGATTTTGTTATCCTAACCATGGTGGAGTAACAAATGATCAATAGCGGCCATTAAATTCACCCAGGGAAAAAGGATGCAATAACCTGCCTCATACCTACACTATAATGAATGTGCCGTAGTCCCTAAATATGTTTATCAACATTTCTTTTGTCTTTATTTTTTTATTCCACAATATGTATTGAAATGGCTACTGTACATACAAGCAGTTATGCATTCAAAGAACCTGGCTCTGTTGAGAACAGTGTGTTTTCTTGTTTGCTTCTGTAACGTGCACTGTAAAGTCCAGCTCAGCTCATTGTTGGGAGGGGACTCACATTCAACATGTGCTGCCAGTTGCAAGCCTTAAATTCCCGTTACCTCTTTAATGGCATAGCAGCCATGCAAAGCCACCCCCTGCTTCCAGTGTGGGTGGACGAGAGCGCGCACACACACGCACACACACACACATGCACACACGCGCGCACACACACAGACACACACGGGCACACACACGCACGCACACATAGACCCAGTCAAGCCAAGCATATCAAGTGTGCCTCTGTTGTTGCTGCTGGGCTAATGAACAATGCACAAAAACAAAAGACCGGGCCAAGCTTTTATTATCTGATCCTCTATGGAGGGAGGAGCTGGGGGCGAGAGAGAGAGAAAGAGAGAGAGCGAGAGGAGGAGAAGGGGGGTGAAGAGAGAGAGAGAGAGAGAGCGAGAGAGAGAGAGAGAGAGAGAGAGAGAGAGAGAGAGGCTAAGTTTAGGATTTGTTTGGACAACCGTCTGAAAAACAGGTAGAGTGGCTTCCATAGTAAACACAAGCGTGTACACGAGCGCTGCCATTATGTTTGTTCGGTCAGTGCCATTTCCGGTAGTGGGAGTGACGCGTCACTGCCAGTCTGGAACACACGGCATGGTGTTGGTGAGGCGGGTCTTTCTGCTGGCCGTTTTGCAGACCGCATGTTACAAAGGTGAAAGGAAACAAACAAAAAAAATAATGCTTGAAGCGGGATGGGTGACGGGGACGGGGGGGGGCGGAGGGAGGGGGGGGGGGACGGGGGCGCGAACCAGCTGGTTGCAGGTGCGCGAGACCAAAGATCCCCTAGCTCTTAACCACCCCGCCCCTCGCCCTCCTTTGACAAACAAGGATTAGCAACATGGCTACAGCTGCTAACACATCTTTTCTCTCCGTCTCTCCCTCGCTCTTTTGTAGTGAACCTTGCAAGGTTTTTCTCACGAGATGGTGGAACGTCCCCTCGCAGTCAGAGGCCCTTTCAGAGGTCTTAAGTTTTAATTAAGTCGGAGTTGTCAGAAGAAAGCTCCCTTAGTCCAGAGCTCAGGGCCGTTAATTACAGCTATCTTTGTTTCTCTGTGAAAGGAGGCCTCTCTCTCTCTCTCGCTCTCTATCTCTCTCTCTCTCTCTCTCCCCCCCTCTCCTCCCCGTCGCCATCGCTCACAAACCAGGCTGCCAACATTGAAAACCTCCCCTTGGAAACCACACACACACACACACACACACACATGCACGCGGGCGAACATGACACCCACTTCCCTCTGAGCGCATGTCTGCCTCAGGCGTATTTTTTGCACAACATAGTTGAAGAAGGCGTTCTTTATTATAATTATATATTATATATTATAACTCCAGCAGAAAACGCTCATTGTTGCCCCGCGTTACGACGTTACGGAAGACAACATGTTGATTTGCATGTGCGTTCTACACAAGGCCTTCTATGATTTGACATAACCCCGCTGTAATTGCTACAGGGCAAGGATGTTTTTCACACTTCTCAATGGAATCTCATCTGGATTCCACTCCAATGTACTTTCATAACAGGACGATATCCCGAACAAGAAAAGTATGCAGCATTGATTGAGAAGTGAAAAGAGGATCTTGCGCTCAATGGAAAACTAGCAGCTAAATAACCCTTCTCTTTTCTGCAATGACAGCCTTCAGTATTAGATTATCAGTCGCCACTGCAGAATGCGACAGAATATCAATTTTTGAAGGCGAACATGCTTATTTTCTTAAGGCAAGTAAAAAAAAAGAGCCCCGGTTATCTGACAAACAAAAGCATTGATCTACAAAGAGCAGGGGCATTGATATAAGCCTTCCTGATTGTGTCAAAATGGAATGGTCAATAAAGTAATGTCACTGGCTAATCACAATTCTGGTGTAAAAGCCCAAAAATGACTTAACTCTACTCAGATGTTTAGTGTGGAGTTAGATGATATACTTGAGGGTTGAGCTGCCAGGTTTAGGCCTAATATTCATTATCTCCCCCCTCAGCACATTCCAATGAGTTTGTTTAAGACCCCAGCTAGCGGCCTGTCTGTCTGTCTGGTAGGCAGCCAGGCAAGTGGGCCTGAATCACAGGCGGTCCGGGGATCACAAGACAGAACAGCCATGATTTATGGACTTTTAAAGGAGCACTTTGACTCTTGCCAGGCGCGGGCTGTGTAATGCATATTCAAACACACAAACACACTATTCCTCCACGCCTGGTGTGCATGTGCGAGAGTCTGCATGTGTGTATGGGCGTTGAAATGTGCACATAATTTATCTCTGGGTTTGTATCTATGGGCTGTGTGTAAATTGTTCTACACGTGTGTGTGTGTGTGTGTGGGAGGGAGGGATGGTATCTGCATGTGTATGTGAGTGGCAAAAAGGCCCATCCCTGTAAATATGGCACCTCTCCAGAGTGCCTGGTGGTTAATTGTTGGGGATTAGTGTTTGGCAAACAACCAAACAAGCTAGGGCTCCCTGTGGGCCAATCAAAATCAGCTAAACAGCTTCCCCATCTCTCCATGGTGAAGACAAGTGCACACAGATGCACGCGTTGCGCGCACACACGCACACACACACACAAAATGTAAATGATGACACAGGGGACTTTCTGTTTGCCTGTCAAAATACAACAATGTCTGATAAGGATACACATACACACACACGCGCGCGCACACGCACACACACTAAGGGAGTAATTCTGACAGGTAAGGAGAGCTCCCTTGTGTAGCTTCCCTCCCAACTGCTGTCAGTGTGAGTGTGAGTGTGCGTGTGTTTGTGTGTAGGTGTGTGTGCGTGTGTGTGTGTGTGTGTGTCAGCATGACAGAGGACTTGTGCAGTTCACTATGCAGCCTCAGATGTTTACAAAACACCTTTCACACACACACACACACACACACACACACACACACACGCACGCACGCACACACGCACACAGACATGCATGCACATCGCTGCCTGGCTTGGATGGAAGGATTGCACAAAGCCAGTGACAAAGCTGGCTCATTACCTGAATCCTTAATAAGGTAAAGCAGAACAGAGCTTCTCCCAACTTATTTTATCTGTCGTTTAGTGTGCGTGTGTGTGTGTGTGTGTATGTCTGCGTGTGTGTTGTGCATACTGTGATGTGCGCTCATGTCTGGTATTTCCAACATGTGTAAGCGTTGGTCTCTGTGAGTGGGTACGTTTCATTTAGAAACAGGTAAGATTCAATCTGGGTTTTTGTGTACAAAACGCACACACACAAACAAGAAGAATTAGGGCATTGAGTGCGAATAAACCTCTTCCCTGTCATTATGCGTGAAAACAGGCAGTTAATGAACACATACCAAAAATATAAACCCTTTGCTACCACAGCCATGTCTAAATAGTGTGTGTGTGTGTGTGTGTGTTCATGTAGGTAATGTATCAGTAAATACATTCCATCTACCTGTTTGCATCTAACCTTCCATGTGTGTGTGTGTGTGTGTGTGTGTGACTCATATTGTGTAACTAAAACCCCCTTTCTCTCCTTTCATCAGCAAGCCTTTTTGTCTTCCGCTGGCGGCAATGCAGGGCTTGTTGTCGCGTCTACCTTTTTCTTGGAACGCCACCAGCTTCCGGTGCTATCCCGTGGGGCTTCCCAAGGGGGTCGGGGGAAGGAAGAAAGGGGGGGGGGGGGCTTCAGAGACGGCAACAGCCCCCGCACGGCCCAGCGGACAACAAAAGCGTGTTTTGTTCCGTGAAAGTATTTTAAACACATACCAGCGCTGCCTGGAAGGCTGCCAAGTGTAGAATTCCATCAGGGCTGCACCGCGGCCCTAACACATGTTACTGCTAACCGCCGCTCAGCCCCCCCAAGACACAGATGTAACGCTAGATGGCCGCCAATGGATTCGCTAGCAGCCTCCGTCCCAAAACAGTGGATGCGGATTGGCGAGGGCTAAGTGCCACACACAGCATTGCTGATGCAGTGAACCTAACGCATAGCCGAACATGCGGATGCTTGGATAGTAAAAACAAGTTCCTAGAATTCTCCTCGCTCCCATAAGGTCATTGTGTGCTACTGAGATACTGACCCCCACCCCCCCCGCCCCCTCTCCCCCCACCACTTTCCTTGGCTATCTTCCCTTACATTTCTACCTGCTCGCCCAATACTCTCACAAATCTAAAGACACATGTTTCCTAGAGCTAAATCGCCTCTCCTGTTTCTCTCCCTTCAGACTCCTGGCAGGCACATGAGATCTTCAGCTCTGGGGCCAATGGGTTAGCTTAGCTTAGGGTCGCCCAATGATAATAAACATCTGTAGCTTAATAGCCGCCAAGCCAAATAAATTAAGTATCACAATATGACTTTCATACTACGGTACTGCCGGCCTTCCACTCCTACTCCTCTCTCTCTCTCTCTCTCTCTCTCTCTCTCTCTCTCTCTCTCTCTCTCTC
>JAODUH010000013.1:1286934-1317422 GCA_027564835.1 Typhlichthys subterraneus | reverse complement strand
AAACGTGTTGCTGCCACTCCCCCCCCCCCCCCCCCCCCGTCACTAATTCTAATCACTTGTGAAAGTTGCACAGGGAGCAAGTGGGATAATAACAATATGGCTGCAGCGCAAAACATATGAGTCTGTGTGCGGTAATGTGATTATTTGCACGGGTTATATATGCTGCAGGCGCCTGTTGTTTGGAGCCAGATGTCCGTCAAACGCTGCCAATGTCTTTGAGCGCATTACAGGGCGAGGCTGCGTGTGGTGGCGCGCACGCACGCACGCACGCACGCACGCAAGCAAGCACGCCCGCACGCACGCTGCTCTACGGAACGCCGTGGCAAATGCAGGGCAGATGCCTACGCCGCATTAAGACTTTTATGTATGCCGTCCGCCCCAGCAAGGTTCTGTATTTCAGTCAGCTCTGTCTCCCTGGCTGTGCGGGCGTCAGGGTCACAGCCATTTACATGGGCCACAGAAGTGTGACATTTAGAGTCCACTGGACTGAGACCGCACAGGAAACAGAGAACAGCATCAAAATAAAAGGAATATTCTCCCCAGGGAGGTGGGAGACTTCCTGGGGCTTGTCTCCGGTCTCCAGTCAGCTGTCACTGTGGGCTGCAGAGGAGGAATGGTAATGGGGTGTCACTGCTGTTCACCTGCTCTCACCCTCTCTCTCTCTCTCTCTCTCTCCCCCTCACCCTCCCTCCCTCAGATCGTCCCCCTCTACCCTGGTACCTTCCCCCTCCCTGGCGCGTGGTACCAGGGTCCGGGGGAAGATCTGAGGGGAGCAGGGGGGCACCAGTATGAAGTCTGGAGGACCTGATGTAGCGTTTCCTCGCAGTGCTCCTGTGCCTGCCTGAAACAACAGCTGGCCTCCCGCCAAGGGTCAGGCAGCGTCTCACTAACATTTGGGGGAACTTCAAAACTTAAAACAGTAATTACCAAAACTGTCATTTTAGCGGGCATTTTAAGTGGCGTCTTTAATTAGGAGCTGAAATGGGAGGATATGTTTACAAGTGATCACTGACGAGGCTCGTTGAACTGTAATCTGACAGCAGCAGAGAGGCACAGCTAATCAAAAAGCAATTACGTCAACACGTGCAGATGGATCAAACCATTCTGACGATTCCCGTGTCCCCCTCCACGGGTTGGGGGTGGTAATTAGTCTGTAGGGTGAGTGTCGTGGGGGAGGGGGGCGGGGTGTGGACATCAAAGGGGCCTCCTCTGCTCCTGGTCTTTTTAGCAATCGCCTGTTTAGTCACAAGCTTTACAGACTGGTAAACCTTCTGACCGTCCTGCTGGCTAGATTAATCTCTCTCTCTCTCTCTCTCTCTCTCTCTCTCTCTCTCTCTCTCTCTCTCGGTTCATCCCATTTCAATAAGCTTTATGGCGCGGCACACTTTGGTAGGCTGCCAGAACAGAACAACACATAGTAATGACATATTACAGCAACACCATCCATAATAATCACAAGCCCTGCTGTTACACTTGTTACAGCTGAAGACAGAGCTTAGCAGCTCACAGAAAGGACTGTCTCTCTCCCCCTCTCCATCCCCTCTTTCTCTCCCCATCTCTTCCCCACAGCCCAGGCCAGGGAGGACCACAGCCTGGAGAACCATTATCCCTGGTTAGAGAAGACCACAGCCTGGAGAACCATTATCCCTGGTTAGAGAAGACCACAGCCTGGAGAACCATTGTCCCTGGTTAGAGAAGACCACAGCCTGGAGAACCAGAGTCCCAGGCCAGAGAGCACCAGAGCTGTGGCTCCTGCAGCTGCCAGATCCTGTGCAGACCTGCATAAATAAATAAATAAACCCTCCGCGACGTCACCGGTAGAAGAACGGGTTGGAAGATCAAGGTGTGCTGGCTCTTGGCATCGCCATCTTTGCAGTACCTGACTCCTATCCCTGCTACTGATATTGCTGTGATGCATGGACCACTGGTCATACAGCTGCGGGGAAAAGAGACCACTAAACATTGTTTAATTATATAATTTAATTATATTGTATTAGTATAAATAAATGTAAATGTAAAACATATAACATAAATAGAAAATTTATATAAATATACATCTAAAAAAAACATTTATTTATTTAGTTATTTAGTTATTTATGTACACTGTAAGCAAAAAAATAAATGTATAAATAGTACAAATCTGAGAAAATGCTGCAGTTGTTTTTTCCGCGGCTGTATATTTTCAACTGACGAGGCTGTGGAATCAGCCTCAAGTGGCCATTGGAGGAACTGCAGATTTTGGCACCACAATTAATTCTCAGCCCGGGAGGTTCCTGCTTTATTCCAGACTCCTCTAACCGATCCGTTGTTCCCCTGGCAACCATCATACAACCCAGCTCCTCCTGCTTTAGGCCAGCAGAGCGGCGCTGTGGAGCAGGCCTTTTGGAAACGGGCTCTGGCAAGACAACTGGAGTCACAGCAGCATTTCCCAGAACCCCTCTGGTTTTATTGGGGGGGGGTGTTGCCTCTAGATTGGTGCTTTTATTATCTTCTGAAGATAATTACTTTACTTTTGTGTGGGGAGGAAATACACACACACACACACATGCACTCACACACACACACGCACGCACGCACACACACACGCATGAAAACACACACACACACACACACGCGCGCATGCAAGCAAACACACACACACACACACACACACGCGCACACATGCCACTTCCTGCCAGTCAGTCTGAGTCTGAACCGCACAAGTATAAAAACACACGTGCTCCTCACACACACACACACTGAAGGCGGTTTGGGGCGTCCAGATGTGCATGTGTACACATGAGAACCGGCCTCCTCCCTCTTTTCCTGCATCTCTCTCTCTCTCTCTCTCCCTCTCTCTCTCTCTCTCTCTCTCTCTCGCTCTCAATTAGTAGATGACTAAAGGGTGTGTATGTTGGATGGCTTTGTAGTCATCTTGTTAACCATATGTGTTCACACATACAGTATACGAAGGCCAAGGTTTAAAAGGGAAGTAATTATGAACGCGGTGCTCTGTCTGTGTATGTGTGCATCTGCGTGTGCGTGTAGGTGTGTGTGTGTGTGTGTGTGTGTGTGTGAGTGCATGTCTGAACACTGAAACCTGCGGCTTGCACAACCTCTGTACAGCTGTGCACACTATTGGGAGCAGTGTGCTATCAGAGTAATTCACTGGGAGGACATCTGGCGATTGGGCTGCCGCTGGTGTGTGTCTGTGTGTGTGTGTGTGTGTCTGTGTGTGTGCGTGTGCTAGCAACACTCATTGTTAAATCTCTCTTACGCCTACAGGATTCCGCTCCCTGCTGTGGGCGTGTGTTTGCGTGCGTGTGCATTGTGCGTGTGCATGCGCGCGTGCGCACGTGTCGTCTCTCAAAGGAAGGTGGGGCAGGGTGAGCACGGAAGGATTAGGCTGATTTAGGAAAATTTTGAATGAAAGATTAGGAATAATTCTCGTGTGGCTTCTCATAATCGCTTTTTTTTAATCACTCTTAAGGGGTCACGGGAAGGAGACAATGACAACGGGACAATATGAGCACAGAGATAAGGCTGGAGGGGAGGTGGGCAAGGTGTAGTAATAGCAGAAGACTAAATGGAAGGCGAGCGGGCATGAATATAAACAGAGAGCAAAAAATATTTGTAGTTGAAGTCGAAGCAGCATTAATGTCAATAGTAGATAGCATCAGTATTAGCATTAGCATATAGCACTAGCATATAGCACAGGCTAATGTAAATAACAACACTGACATCGGTATGTGCTCTCTTGGTCATTGAACACATTCAACAGCTGCTCACCTAGACCAGATCCGAGAGCTGCCGCGGTTCCAGGGTCCAACTGGAATGGGTTCATCATCATCTGAGCCTCTGGCACCCCGGCGCTGGCCGGGTTCTCCATCTTGACGCCCGCCAGGCCCATGTTCTGGGCCAGGTAGTATTGGTACAGCTCTGCCTCGGCCGGGGCCAGGCCCAGGTGGAGGCTGTGCTGGATCTGCTTCATGTTCTGCTGCAGCAGCATCATATTGTGCATATGCTTCTCGCTGGTCATGTGGATGCGCAGGTTCCGCGCCACGTTGGTCTCGTAGTCACACACCTGTTCAGAACCACAACGTCAATGTCAATGACGACAACAACAACAACAACAACAAGATAGGTGTTTTTTTCCTGAGAATCTGGAGAGCTTGGAAATCATCGTACTCCTGTCCGGTAAACCTAGTGTGTGGCCAATCAGCGTTAACTACGGGCATGGCTTAGGTGTGACGAAGGCGACTTGAAAACATCTCGAAAATAACAATGGCGGGTCCTACAGAAGAAAATGTGGTTTTCACTCTTCTCCCGACTTTTCTGCTGCAAGAGAGGATAGCAACAGACTTGTTAACAGGTTTGCCCAATAACCTGCCAAGTATTTTTTTGAAAGCACCTGCCCCTTTTTAAACAGTTTCAATGGACGGTCACCAAGATGGATGTGCCTAACAGACACATATATCTGGAATGTCAGGTTAGTTTTTCTCAGCCACGGGGCAGCGATCGGCGAATGTGTGTGTCTCGTTACCTCGCAGCGCCAAGTGGGCTTCTGTTTAGGCTTGGAGGGCGATGGCGCGCCGCAGCCTCCCGTCATGTTGGCACTGGGCACCGGGTTGGCATGGTTGTGGTTGTGGTTGTGGTTGAACTGGGCCTCGGTGCCACCGTTCTGGAGTGTCTGCACGTTGTTCAAATGCTTATCCGACTGCATGTGAATGCTCAAGTTTCCCTTGGTGGTGGTTGAATAATTACATACCTACGAAGCATCAAGCATGCATATGGAGTTAATATGCCTATAACATGACCCTGAACTGCATTATAAACAGGTATATCATCTTACATGGCAATAAACCTAAAATAAGTCTATGCTATTTCCATTAATCACTTTGAAGGAAACTAAAGAAAAAATAAGACGAAGACAAGACAAGACAAAGGCAAGACGAAGGCAACTGCAGAGTAAACAAGATGGATTCCGCATCCGTGGACAGACCTCACAGCGGAAGGGCTTGTATCCACACGTGTAGCTCTCTCCCCTGGCAAGACGCGGGTGGGGCTGGCCTGTGCGGCAGTACATGCACGACCCACCGGACTCCGGGTGTTTCTCCTTCATGTGGGCGTCCAGCGTCTGCTGGTACTTGTAGTGCCAGTTACATTTGGGGCACTTTAGCGTCTTACAGGAGTTGCGCGAATGCATCATAGTCATGTGCCCGCCCAGGGACCGCGAGGAACCCAGGACGGTGTCACATTTGGGGCACTCCACCCCACTGCCCGGTGAGCCTTCTCCTGGACACGGTGTACCAGGGGTCCCCGGGGTCCCAGGGGTGCCGGGGTTCCCCGTGTGGTGGTGCAGGGGTCCAGGGCTCTCGTCATCTCGTCGCATCAGTATCATGTCGAGGGGGTGAGAGGAAGGCGAAGGGCCATCCCGGCCTGCCAGGGCTTCGCTGGAGGAGTCGTTGCTGCTCTCACGGTCCCTGACTGCTGCCAGGTTAGTGGACAAAGGGCCCTTCTCCACGTCCAGCTCCTCGCACACAGGCAGGGAACAGGAGGAGGAGGATGCGGGGAATTTACCGTCGCTGTTGTACTTCAGCACACTGTTGGACAGGGGGGAAATGCTTTGGTTTAAAAGAGGGAACTCTTTGCTACTGGTGCTGTCTGCCCGTTGACCCGCCATGGTCAAGGCCATGGCCTGCTCCTCCTCCTCCTCATCCACCTCCATCTCAACTCCACCTCCATTGGAGTAAGTGTCATCGTCCTGATCCGGGCTCTCTCCTCCAACCGCACCAGGTTCCTGCTTGATGGGCGGGTACTGGCTCAGGTCTGGCCCATTGGGATGCAAAGTGCGTGTGTCCCTAACGTGGCCTTTGCCGTCACCTTCAGAGTCTCGGCCCTCAAGGGGACTGGCGGCGGCGGCAGCAGCAGAACTCCCACTAGTGGCTCTGTGGGTGCCAGCCCCTCCCCCAAGGTTTGGGTTGGTCTCAGCCTTTGGCATGGATTGGGTTCTAGGGTTTTGGTCATTGGAGGAGCTGCTGGCACTGCCCTTCAGGAAGGCAAACCCTGCCTGGAGGGAATCGGCATTCTCCCCACTGTTGTGGAAAGCGTTCCACAGGCCGCGGAGCCCTGGGTCAGGCCCGGGGAAGTTGGCAGGCGTGGGAAAATGGGGTAGCACAGAGTTGGGGGATTTTTTTGGTTCCAGAAAGCTTATAAGAGGTTCTTTGTCCTTGCCGATGCCCTGGATGATGGCAGAGACATGCTTGTTGCCGAGCTGCTTCTGCTCCTGATCGTTAAGGGTCATGCGGTGGTCGTGGACCGCATGTGTCACGAAGGAGCGGCTGTAGCCAAACGACAACTTGCACAGGAAACACATCAGCACGGGCTTCCGCCGCCCGTCGGCAACGCAGCCCTCAAATTTGGACAAGTCCACATTGTTGGGGACATCTTTGGACACACTGGAGTTTTTGGCTGCGCCATCCGCCTTTAGATAGTCTTTGTCATTTTTGTGGCGGAGGTCGTAGACACGAAAACTGTGCAACACAGGCCCGGCGCCCGCCCGCCCCCCAGCTGAGGTATTTGGGAAGGAGGTGTGGTCGGCCGCCAGGGGTTTGCCCCCCAGGGATGAGGCAATGTGGAAGGTGTTGATGATCTGGGGGTAGAAGGACATTGGTGCGGCAGATTGCTCTGACCGCTCCCCCAAAGGGCTCTGGCCACTGCCGACCTGGGCACTGGAGAATGTTTGGGGGGACAGCAGGCCTCTGAACTGGAGGGCCGGAGAAAGGCCCGCCTGGATGCTGCGCTGATCTTTGGAGTCCTCCAAAATGAAGGCGGAGCCATCGGGCTGGTAGACGATCTCCCCGCACAGGTTCTCCACGTCGCTGTCCTCCTCCATCTCCACCTCGCTGTTCATCTCACCCAGCTCGCCGAGGCCGCCCTCACGATCCGCCTCGCCTTCGCTGTCCTCCCCTAGCAGCCCGTCCATCTCCTCGCACTCCTCCTCGCGACCCCCCAGGGAAGCCAGCCGGGCGCTGGGGCAGTGGTGCTCCATGTACTTCTGTAAACTGGAGAAGGAACTAGAACATTCGTTGCAGGGGATCGCCTTTGCTGGCGCCACCGGAGAGGTGGCAGGGGCAGAACAGTCCGAACCCAAAGCCGCTCCTCCTCCTAGTCCTGGTAAAGTCCCGGCAACACTTATGTTGTTGCCGGCAGTAAAGCTTTCTCTCCGGCTCTGCTCGGACACAGGGCCGGTGGTTGCACTAGCGCTAACAGTAGTGGGGGTAGCAGTGGTCCTCAACGGGCTCACATCGGGCTCTCCAAGGCCATTCTCCAGTTCTCCAACGACAGGCGGCGAACGGTTGTTGCTGTTGTTGGTGACATTGGTCTCCATGGCAACGACAGAGTTGTCCTCAGCAGCAGCGTCCAACCTCTGGCCACCATGTTCCTGCTGTCGTGACGACACCATGGGGGGAGAGTCACAAGTTGCCATGACACCCACTACATAGGGATCTCATCTCATCTAGCCTAACAGGGACCTGGGGAAAGAAAGATGGCAAATAAGTAAGTTTGTAAATATATCTTGTTCATCTTATGGATATGTAAAAGGCATTTAATAAACTATATATTTACTATTATCCTTTGTATAGTGTATGTCCTTTCAAACAAAAAATAACTTCAGTTGTATCTTTGATTCAATAATAACCCATGACTACTGTTTATCTCAGTGCCTATTTGCAATGGCCTACCACTGAGAGATAAGAAGAGCGTTAAGCAGCTAGCACCATGACAACTTTTGAAAAGAGGAGAAATCCAATATTAACTAGTAGAACAGCTCCCACTCGGCTCTTTGTCTTATCGTTGACAGATTCAGATGGTTTACCGCCCCCACGAAAGAAAAAAGGAAAACTTGTCCTCTCACAAAGGTTTCATTAAGTCTCTCTGTGACCTCGAGGACCAGAGCTTAGGGAACAACTGGGGGAAGGAGATATAAATGATTTAGAATGATCCATCCTTCCTCATCTAGCTCACAGTGGGACAATTTAAAGACATATCTCCATTATTAAAGAGTAGCTTCACTTTGTTTTTAGCTCACTACAGCACAAGGAAACACATAATGTTAGCATGTGCTAACACTATGCTATGATATGGTAGCACGTGCTAGCACATGCTACACTTAGCCTATTAGGGCCTATACTATAGAAAAGAAAAACACTTGATTATTTGCATAACGAATGACAGAACAGTTTGTTATTCTAAGAAAAAGCTATGAATATTTAATTACTGGTTATTTCCTGTCAGCATTTACTAATCAAGCCGTAATTAAACCACTAATGTCACTACAGTGTTAAAATTAAAGCAATCACTGCATGAGAGTGCAGCAATATATTAGGTGTTGCTCAAAATAAGGGGTTTTACTTTATCAATCTCAAAAGGGTACATGTTTACAAAACCACACATTTCAAATACCTTGTAATGTGATAGTGGTTAAAATATTATTAGAGAGAGAGCAAGTCTATGAGGAATGATGTTTGAAATACCAGCATGATGTTATCAGTCCTGGGCTCCTGCCCATCTCTCAACTCCTAGTTCAACCTCTTGGCTTCGCACTACAAAGCACACACACACACACACACACACAATGCATACACTCCTTATAACTCCATGAATACACACTAAACACCCCCCCAAAATGTTTATTTTATTTGACAATAAGACTTATAATTTCCTCTTTAACCTCCTGAATAGAAAGAAAGAAAGAAAACTTAACAACTTAACATAAATAAGACCAGAAGGACAACAGCCTCCATGTCTGCCTGCTTTGGCAATAGAGTGAATCACCCTTGTTTAGCTAAACACAATGTTGGCATACTGGCATTTCTTCACTTAAAGCAGTAAGGTGTATATACTGTATGCTCACGTGTAAACGAGCTGGCATTAGGTGGAGGCTTTAAAGATTCATGTTAACCTTTAACCTTATCGACCTGCAGTTTAATTATCTTCTTTTCTCATCTCTCCCTCTCTACAAAAATACCAAAAAATTAAAGTATTAATCTGCAACAATCCAGGAGTAAACAAAGCCAGTGGGCGGGACAGTGAAAGAATTAAATCAAATTAATATAGCGTGTGCGTGTGCGTGTGTGTGTGTGTGTGTGTGTGTGTGTGTGATCGTGCGTGCGTTATAATCAACTCTAATCTATGATATCACAGAGATCCATGGGGACTCTTGACAGATTAAAAGAGAGACATTGTGTTCTCTCTGCATCATGAAATTACGGCACAATGAAGAAAGAAAAAATATATATAAAAAGGCAGAAAATGAATTAATGGTGATTATCAGTTAAATGTCAATGTTGCTAGAACAGGAGCTAAATGTGTAGTATGGACACAATTAAAGGAATTCTGAAATGGCTATCACAAAATTCACCAAAAATGCAACAAATGTTATGCCTGAATCATGGTGCTTTATATTTACCCAACTGGTACAACAAGAAGCATAACACAAACATATGTGTATTTTTATCTCAATAAGAAACACACCTGCCTACTGTACCAATAAGAGCATTTCCAATTACTCACTCCTTTATGTATTTATACTTACTCATCACATGGTCACAGGTTGGACCAGATATTTCTGTGTGATTATGTATGTTGTGAATTCCTCCATAGATTCTAATTACCTTGCATTGTTTTATATCAAAAATAAAAATAAAATAAAAGGTGTCATCCACAGTACAATGACACAATAGACTCAAAACAAAAACTACATTGTTAAAGTTGAGTGAGACAAATCATTCAAACGCCTGCCTACATGCATACAGCTTTCTCCCCATAAATAATCAATTACATTCAAGTAAAAACAAAACATCTTAATCCTGCAACGTTTTCCCTCCAATCAACCACCATGGGCCCTATTAAATGTTTATTTTATTTGCACTATAGCCCTTCATACCAAGGTTTGTCCAAAATGTGATTGAGAGTAAAGCTGTTCGAAAGCGGGATCGGTTGAAGAGCTAATGCGACACGTGCGACAGGATTTACCACTTGTCACCGGTGCCATTCCCCTTCTTATTTCAAATTGTACGAGCAGCCCTTCTGAGTTGTAGCTCGGACATAAAACACTGCAGTTTATGAATTATGCATCTCCTAACACTTTAAGTACGGAATTATGTCTTATGGATAAGCCAACGTGTTAAGTACTTGGCACCGACGCATAGCACCCAGATGCTAACAGGCTAGAAACTGTTTACACGTGCAATGTGAGCCAATGACAGCGTAACAGAGTGTACTACAATGCATTATGCCAACGTGTGTTGTGTATGTGCATATGCTGTGCCTTGAGGGCTGTGTTGTGCGGGTGTTTGTCTAACATGCTCACTCTATAGGCGCTAGCAAACTCAAAACTAAAGTGAGACTTTCCTCGGGACACTTCCTGTCTAAATGAACTTTGTGTTGGCCTGTGCCGCGTGGGCCGGTCCGGCTGGATGTGTCTGAGGTAATCCTAATCCATTTAGAGTGCATTTTCCTTTGCATAGAGGCGAACGCAGGTTGTCATCGATACTGGACACTGGAGTCATGAGACGTCTGGCCTGGGTGTCAAGTAACTAGCTCGTCTTTGCCTTAAAGGCGAATTTAAAAGATAATAGATAAACAGATTATGTGTTTTTTTTATTGTAAAATTGCATGTAAGAGCTTCATAACTTCATAAAACAGAAGTAGTCTAAATCTCCAAAGTGTGTGTGTGTGTGTGTGTGTGCGCGTGCGTGCGTGCGTGCGTGTGAAAAAAACAGATCATGTTTCTGTTGTGCCCAGCAACCTCCCCTGTCCGACAGTTTTTCCTGTCTGTCTTCCCCTCTCTCCCACTGGTTTACCCCGCTTTGCTAACCAACCGCACTCCTTTCCTTTCATTTAGGGAAGAGAGAGAGAGAGAGAGAGAGGGAGAGGGAGAGAGAGAGAGAGAGAGATAGAGTGTAACAATGAAGCCCAGGTTTTTCCACTCTGCCGAAACAGTTCCCTTCTTTTCACGAAGAACAAAAGAGGCGGCCTCAGCCGATCCTACCTCTGTTTTTTTAATTAAGCATGTCCGCTTGCTTTCTATACGCACACGTACACACACACACACACCAAGGTGATTTAAGTGGTGGATCACATCCATTGAGAGACAAATAATAGCCCTGGAATGCTTGCCTTGGACCCTGCTGTTTCAAATAGGAGGGTTAAGGGAGTCCTTTACTTATTGTTTTTCTCTGTGTCTTACAGACAAATCTGCTTTTCAGGGGCATAATTTAACTAGATTTTGTGACAGTCTAACTCAAGCTTACCTTATACTACACCATTACCAACAGCAACTGTAAGCGTTACACCTTTTTCTAGAGGTCACTAAATTACCCAAAGCACTTTTCTTCAGTAAATTGAGAGAAATTATATAACAGCATATAAATTATCATGTTTCTTGCCTGCATTTCCTGCTTCTTAAGTTTAGCTGGCGATACAGCAAGCGTGTTGATGCGAGCAGTGTTTGCCTTGACGAAGAAAGACTTTTACAACTCTTTTACTGAAACCAAACGCAATGTCTTACAAAGTGGCACATGTGTATTGTAAGTATTCTCAACACTAGAAAATCTATGCCAACTTGCAGCTGTGAGCCAACCGCACAAAGTCAAGAGACAAAGTCAGAAGAGAGCGTGACACTGGTTGTGTGTCCGTTCCCCAAGGTTTCCCAGAAGGTCATGGCTCTAACGGCATGTGGCCCCTCTGCCCAACACCAAATCTTCTATCAAAATGTCACCAAGCGTTAGTCAAAGACAAAGGCGAAGGACACTGTGAAAGCCCCTGCATCCATCTCCCACTGTCAGAGTGCTGAATAGGCCTCCTCGGGTCTAATTAGAGCTGTTTATTTGTTGCCATGCAGAAATGAGGGATGAAAATGGAGGGGATGAAGCGGGAGGTGGGGAATTATCTCCTCCTTCACAATGCAAGAAGAGCTTTGGCCGCCATCAAAGAGCGCAGATGTGTGTGTGTGTGTGTGTGTGTGTGTGTGTCGCAGTCACAGGAGAGGGCTTAACGTTCTCTGTTTCAAGGCTTAAAAGAAAGGACGAAGAGAGAACATTTGGAAAATGGCCGGGGGAGGGGTGGATGGAATGGGAAGACTGTACTAGCGTGACCAAGATGTGTTTTTTTCTCTTTTACTACACAAAGGGTTTTCTGACTGGCCTTGTTTGTTGCCTAGAGGTGTAATATTAGACATTAGGAGCAGTGGTTCATTGCTACACCCCCCAACACACACACACACACTCCTCTCCCATGTGTCTTCCTTGGAAGTGAAGGCCATCATTACTGACAGACACCTTATCATTACCGCGAGGCGCGGCCTAGATACCTAAAGCAAGCGCCACTCCATTTAGCACAGGAATCTTGTTCTACAAATTGCCTTCCCCGCCAAATAATGCCTTTAGGCAAATCAAAATCAAAATGGTGTTTTTGCAGTGGCAAAGATCTCGGATTGGAGAAAGGGAGAGCGAAAGAGTGAAAAGACAGAGGCAGGGGGGAGAGCTAAAGAGGACAAATAGAAATGACAGAATTCACAAGGGGGATTTTTTTATACCTCCTTTTCCAAGAACAGGTAGGTGAGTTCTATCCCTGAGGTCGATGACAAGTAAATTGGTCTCATTGGTTCCCCAAGTAACATTATACCCAGCTGCCCCTAGGACCATACTTGATAGCCTGATTTCATTGTTTGAGAAAAATACCTGGGCAACATGGGAGACACTGAGGGACACTTGAGATCAGTGTCGCAGGAAACTAAACTTCTTGACCAAGTGTTGGATCCGAGTCCAGTAAAGCAGAGAGGCTAATGTGCCCACGCTTGGTTGGAACTAGAGCAAAGTTAAATGCACAACTAAGGGGTGAAGATATGGTCAAAAATTTTATCTAGGATAACATTATAACTGCCCTCGTGCTAACATTAAGACTTTTCATAATGGTTTTTACCACATTTTTTCAGTCTGGCTGACAACCACAACTTGACGAGCTATAATATAATGTCCCGGCTATTGTCTTTTTTTTAACAGCACAAATGATCAAAGTTGCGCTTGTGTGAGTGGTGGCATTGCGATCATCTCCCACAGTGTAAGCAGCCCTTTCGTGAGGACTCAACCATCTGGTCATGCAATTATTTTAGTCACACATTGTATATCCCGCTTTAACTAGTGGTAAGTATAACTTATCTCATCCTCCTCATATCAGTCCAACTGATGCTATTGTTCAGAGATCACATATTTTATGGTATCAACACCTCAGTGTAATTAAAACTTTATATCCGTTTGTGTACTTGAAAAACTTTTAATTGCTGATTCGTGTAAACAATGTTATTTTGACAGAATTGGAAAGGTTAAAGAGTTTGACTATCGGCTAAAGTAAAGACTGCAAAGAGACTACGGGATTACACCATCCTATCTAAATATGGGGCCATGTCTCTGCCCTTTAAACAGACCCAGTTAGAAACTAAACTGAAAAGCATGAAAACAAACGTTCAGACACGGTTGGGTCAAAGCCACCACTCACTGCACTGCCCTCGCTAAAGATTTTTCCGGCATCAAAGCATCAAAGCCAAAGCCAATCTACATAGCTAATGCCCTACGTGTTCCTCCCCCCTTGGTTCCTCGTCGAAACAGCACAGACTTGAGAGAGAGAGAGAGAGAGAGAGAGAGAGAGAGAGAGATGGGGAAAAAAGTGGGGATTTTTCTTTTGCCGGCAATCTGGAAACACTCTCAAGTTAATTAGGGTTGATTGGAAATGAACCGCACAAACAAAGGGCAGCCTATGCCCCGACTATTACACCATGCACGCACACGTGCGAACTTTGCCGATGTGCAGGGGTAGGAGCGCGGGGGGGAGTAGTACTCCCAACCACCTCAGAAGCTCCTGCTGTTAGTCGCCTCCAACCATAAACCACCCTCGCCCTGCCCTACCCCGACCCCTCTCTCTCTCTCTCTCTCTCCCTCCCTCTCTCTCCCTCTCTCTCACCCCCTGCCCTGATCTCTTCTCCCCAGCAGATTAAGGGAACGCACCGCCAAAGAATGTGTGACGACCTCCGCCCGCCGCTGCGGAGCAAAACTTCCAGGGCCGGACGCCACACAAGGCAAGAAGGTAATTAAGTTTGAAAGAATAGAAGCACTGCCACTAACAATGCACCAGTGTCCACGGGGAGGCGAGGGGCGGGGCGTGAAGGGGAGGAGAGTAGAGGGGAGGAGAGGGGGGTGAACGGAGGGAGCCAGGCAGAAAAACCCATTAACATTCACTGGCTGAGAGAGACACAGTGACAGAGATAGAAAACGAGAGAGAGAGAGCGAGAGAGAGAGAATGAGGGCAAAGGGGAACTGGGGAAGGCATTCTCTTTCGGCCTACACACTCAGCAAGACTGTCCACTTGTGGTGTTGGTGTTTTTTTGTCTCCATTAACCCATACACCCCAACCCCAAGTCGTAATTGCCCTCACATCTGGTGTGAACGCCCCCTCCCCGCCTCCCTGAACACCCTCTCCCTGCCACCTATGCAGCACTGCTGCACCGCATGCAGTGATAACTGCAGAGCCCCAGTTTTGCCAAGCAAAGCTTTCACTTTGCTTACTGAAACTTGAGCGCAGAACTAAGGTACAGCGACACGTATCCCTCTTCCTTAGCATTTGCTGACTGCTAACCGGGTTGCATTAAGTTTACTCTCCTCCCAAACGCACGCGCACGCACACACACGCACACAAAACCTACACATGCAGTTTTCATCTTTTGCCACATCTCCAGCAAAGCAGTTTAACTCAATTAGCAAAGAATGTAATGTTATTTACACACACACACACACAAGCATTTACACACAGTGTAAGCAAACGGTCCCTCTCCCACATGGCTGCAACTAAGAAAGACGTATTCATTGCTCATGCATGCGTGTGTGTTTTTGAGCGGGTATTTTCGCACAGCGGAAGGAATCATGTGACACATTAAGCCAGATGAGTGAATTGGACAAGCCACGTCCTATTTCAGTGATGGGTTCCACTGAAGACAGAATGAGAGACAGGCGGAGAGGGCGAGAGAGAGAGAGAGAGAGAGAGAGAGAGAGACAACATGGCTGATTATGCAAAAATAGACCTTGCGTGTCTGCATGTCTATATGTGTGTCTGTGTGTGTGTGTGTGTGTGTGTGTGTGTGTGTCGTTGTCTTTTTCCATGCAATGTACATGAAGCCGGGACATCGCTAACTAATTGTGTCTTTGCTGTGCTACATGTTTACTGATCTGCGTCTTTGTCTCCGCGTCTCACCGGAGGGATGGATTAGTGCTAAAATGATGACTGCTTAATCCTCGATATCCCAGCGCGCTAAATACATATTAATCTACACTGCTCACAATGCTCTTGTAAGGTACAACGTACACAATATGAAAGGGCTTAGCCGTTACATAAATCATGGTCTTAGCTTTCACGTACACACACACACACAAACGCACACACACACACAAACACACACGCACAAACACACAGACAGACACGCACGCACGCACGCATGCATGCACACACACACACACACACACCTTGTGATTGCAATAGAGTGGTAAATTGGAATGGGGGTGGCAGGATTGGATTATATTTATTAAATTGAAATTATTTATCCGGCTATATACAAAGCCTGTAGAAATCTGTTTTTCTAAAAATCTATGTTTCCTCTTTGGGTGTATACATGTAGATGTGTCAAAATAATCCACCAAAAACAATACATTAAAAATAATAGTTATAATTATATTAATTTGTGTTCTTTCGAAACCACTTGCCACCGTTATTCACTCGGACAGGGCTAGCAATAGATACTGCCCACACGCGCGCACACGCACGCACGCACACGCACACACACACACACACACACACACACAGTAGACCATCTCTAAACTGACAAGAGATATAGTGGTGCAGCACAGCAGAGGTTAAGCAAACAGTCAACACGTCAGTCAGGAATAGCACACACTGCCAGACAGACAGAGAAAGCAGTCTCTGACGCACATATTTCACATGCACCTGGCAAATATAAATGACTGGCTATGCTGCATCACCTACCCAAGGCCTTGTGTGTAGACACTGATTGTTTTTAAAACTTTTTTCTTTTTACTTGAGACTTTGTACTTGAGACTAATTTCGAAACTTTCTGCAGTAACATTTTGGCAAATCTAATTCAAGAACTATCTTTTCTAATGTAAAATTCAACAAATTACAACCAATAATGTATTTGGCATCCACAGCTGGTTTGCTGGGGTCAATTCCTTTTCCATGTTTGATATGTAATGCATTTAATTCTAGTTGTCCAAATGTCTCAGCGAGGAAAAATGGACAGCATCTTACCCTCTTAGGTGTAGTCTTGGAATGTCCCGCCTATCACTGCAATGTCACTGGTGCATTAGCAATCAGTTAGCACAAATTGCCCAGCAGACAGTTCTAGAATAACATGGTTGCTGCTGGTATTATAGCTACGTATATTATGGAATGAGCAGGTATAGGGACACCTAGTCTCTTTCCTGTCAGCTAATTCATGTTTGTCTAACCTGTACTTAGGTTTCAAATTACACTGTCACACAGTTTCGCCATTGTATCTCTCAGAGTTTATTCACGTCTAAATACATGTTATTTGGGGTTTGACGCAATTGAAATACATAGTTTATTACATGAGAATAAAGATATATTAACACAGACAATTTACTAATTGAGGAGCCAATTTTTCAGATACAACGAATTCCCTTGCTCTTCCAGGGGTAACAATAAAGTTTAAAATTCAACCCCTGCTGTTTTCTAAAGATGGTACTTGGCAGGACCCTAGCCTTGTTATTATCTTCATAAACATAATCATAGGGCAAGTAGTCCTGACTGACGCCAACAACTTTGTTGTACCCCTCACTAAAACATATCCCGCACTCTTAACACGCTACAAATATGGCCATTAATGCAGTTAACATTTCAACAGCATTCAACACGTTTAAGCGAGTTTCTTTGTGCATGGGGAAAATAACTTTATAAAATAGAAAACACAGACAATTTTCAGACTTCTAAAAATGTTGAATGCTCGTGACAGGCATAATTTCTGGACCCAGGGAATTACTAATTAACTTAAGCTTTTGGCTCTCTATTTAATTATAGAGGTCTACAAATGAACTTTAGACCAAAGCCATTTGCTTTTTAAACAAACCCCTATTTTCTGACAGCTGTTGTGAGTTTGCCCTCTTCTCACTAAAACCACAAGGAAAACACGGTTGTTATTTATGCCATCATGGGCTCTTTTTTTTTTTGGTTGCCGGGGGAGGAACGAAAAAGAATGAAGGGAGGAAGAGAAACGAGTGCATGAGTTGAAAAGTGAACGCTTTAATTGGATTTTACTACAAACAAACAACTGTCAGACATAATTAACGTGGGTTTAGATTAGCACCGCAATATTCCTTCATCAAATAAACACCGTGTCACGCAAACCCAGGGCCCCGCTGAGTAGGAACTTCTATGAAATGGACCTATTAGTTTCCTGCTCGCTGTTGGAAAGCATGGCTATTAGTGCAATAGTGGCACAATAACATGTTGAAAACTAACCTGTTTTTGGAGAGGGGATGCCTTGCTGAAAACATGCTAGTGTATAAGCATATTGTGGTTCTTGTTAAATTATCAACCTAGAATAAAGGGTTGTGTGCATTTGTGTGTGTGTTGCACTGCTTTTAAATTGACAGCCAGGGGACAATGACAAGGCAACTGCAGAGCTAGAGTCAGCAATCCTCGTGTGTGTGCATGTGTGTGTACAGTGTCTGCTTTTGTGAATGTCTAAGAGAACTGGTGGTTTGTATTGTCTATCTCTCTCTCTCTCTCTCTCTCTCTCACACACACACACACACATCACAACATATTTTTTGTGCAACTAAAATTAATAAAACAGAATAAGATAAAAAAGGCTTCAGCAGTCACACTTTGTGTGTTTGCATTAGCCTTTCAAACCAAATCCCTGCCTTTTGTTGTGTAACATTCCAACAGTGCATGGGATAGATAGTGTCTCTAATAAGGCAAAAGACCACAGGACCATCCATCAGCACATAATGACACATGTTTAGGTATTGTGTTGGGGGAAGGGGTGGGGGGTGTGGGTGGGGGGGTGGGGTGGGGGGGAGAAAAGTTAATCCGGTGAAATGCTTTGGTTGTTTCAACAGTTCTTCCAAGGCCTTCCTATATCTCTTCATCTGGTTCAGAGAGAAAACACGCAAAACTCCTCTCTTTATTTAGTCTAGGTGCAGAGAACTCATACATCAGTGAATTTGCTGACAAAACTGGCCCCGTTAATACCGACAATTTCATACACAGTAACATTCCATCGCCTGCTCTGTTCTTGCTCTTTACTGTCAGAAAATAATCCCAGGTTTGTCCCTCCTGTTTTGGGGCAAATAATTAAAGATTGTTCCATGGCTTGTGCCAGGTCAGAAAAAAAGCATGTGTTGGATAAGGTTTATTGTTGTAGAGATGCTTGTTTACTCTTATAGGACCTTAGACTAAAATGACAAGCATTAATGGTTATCTTTTCTGTTGGTATATGGTTGGTATTACACTGTAGCTAAGGCATAACTATGTAGTGTGACAATTAATGTGAGCATTCATGGTCATGACTGTTCGTTCTCAGTCCTCCATGTCTTATCTGCACTCCAGTAAACAGACTTTCAGGTATATTTTACAAGCCCCTCCTAACATAAACATCCGTCCAGTACGTCTCTATTTCATCGTATTTAAAATCAAATGCAAAATATCACCAGTGCCACTATAGAGTTACTGGAGCTCTGTAAAGGCAATAATAATAAACCTACAATAATACACAGGCTACAACAACTTAAATAAATTCATCATGGCAGATTCTTAAACTCATATCTCATTACCTTGTTTGTTTAACCCCTGCAGTCATGCATAATTAATTAGCCTCTTACTCCCCAACAAGGCCTGCCAATGGCCTTGATATCCACACACTATTGCCACTGTCAACATCACACGCCAATCACATATAGGAACACAGGAAAATGTAAATTGAGTAATTGCATCACACAGCAAATTCCACTATATGTACACAACAACTATAAGAAAAATGTCTTACATTATTTTCTCATATTATCTCTTTTAACATATTTAGATTTTCCCTACAGATTTATTTTAATCCCAGTCTTCCACATTTTGAACAAGGTCTCTTTTTCTGTCGTCCTTTCCTCAAACCCAATCACTGCCTTTGTTTTGGGCCTGTGAGGAAAACAGATTATCATTTGTTTATACATTTTACGATTTATTAGTATTATTATTATTATTATAATAATAATAATAATAATAATAATAGATGCTTTTTTTCCCTTGGGAAACGCAGCTATTTTTTTTACTCAGAGCTTGACTTCTCAAGCTGTTTGCTTGAGATGGCCAGCAGATAAGCTGGCTGTGCCAGGTTTCTAAAGACATGGTTATAAAAATACTTCTGAGAGCAATCGATGTGACATGGCAACCTTTTGTACTGTTCATAATTCTGTTTACAGACAGCCCTTTTCTACTTGCTGTGTGGAGGCTAGAAAGCAAGGGCCGCCTGAATGCGCCGTCGAATTTGTATGCTGAGGGCTTCATAACAGCATTCACATGGACGTGAAGGGCCAAAACAAGTGTCCTTCACAGTAACTGAAGACAAGCAGTGTCTTCTCATTGAACGTCCCAATGCAAAACTAAAAATATGAACCTTGATAGCAATGAATGTAGATTCCTGAGAATGCAATTTTCCCCTTTCCGAATGAAGTGATGAAGTGGAAGACTTTCTTCAGAAATAACTTGGCGCTCGCGTACCTGCTCTTTACGTCAATCACTAAAGAGAGAGAAGATAATAACTGGATGCGGAGGTGCAAAGTGAGGGTTAGGATCAGGAGAGCACAAAGACATGAAGATGCAAAGAGCAGGCTGAACCTGAGAGTCCCAGCGACCCCGTGGGCCCAACAAGACCCCGAGATCAAACGCGCCCTTCCGTACACCAACTGTTCCTTCCTCACGACACCAAAAATCCCCCCGAATGAAAAGAACAAAGATATTATTCCAAATGAAAAAGCAGAGCCTGTGTGTTATTTTTAATGTTTTTCCACGGCTAATATCCTGTGTGAGATGGCTGATGCAAAATAGGCATGCGACCATGAGAATCACACAAAGCGCAGGGGGAAGAGAAAAATCCCCCTTTCTTTTTTTGGTCCCATAGAAGCTGACGAATGCCTGGTGGGAAGCAAAAGCGAGAGAGAGAGAGAGAGAGAGAGAGAGAGAGAGAGAGAGAGAGAGAGAGAGGGAGAGAAATAGAGTGTAATGCAATACTGACTGGCGCAGAACCAACAGCAACAAAAACATTTAGATAGCCGCGCTCAATAATGAACAATTTCAATGAGGACAAAAATTACATTTCCTACAGATAACATGGCCCCTTCCCATAACAGAGCCGGCCGGGTCTTGAAAACCGTGTCACCGCTGACAGTGGCGTGCTGGCTATGGCGTTAGGGGAGGCTTGTAGTAACTTTATTAGTATCCATTTACACACACCAGAGACACTTCACTGGTTGTAAGAAGATAGAGTTGGCAGAGAGAAAGAGTTTTTTATGTGTTTGTGTGTGTAAGTGAGAGAGAGAGAGAGAGAGAGAGAAAGAGAGAGAGAGAGAGAGAGAGAGAGAGAGAGAGACCCTCTATATGTAGCTCAACTGGCAAAAAGCTACAAATCACTCGTCAACGATAACCGATTCGCCACACACACACACACAACAAGAGGGCCACTCCAAAAGACACTCCACGCAGACATAACCAAGCGACCGCTGCCACACCACACTTCCTCACGGGTTGGACGGGTCACACAGGGAGAGAGAGAGAGTGTGTCGCCCCCCCACCTTTGTCGCCTGCGTTCCAAGCTCACGTCTTTTCACGTATGCTTCACAAGAGGAAGAAAGAAGATGGGGAGCGAGAGAGTAAGAGAGAGAGAGCGAGAGAGAGAGGGAGAGGGAGAGAGAGGCTTTGTCTTCCTCTACTCAGTGTTTCCTCTTGGCCAGCTCTGACATTAGCATATGAAAGGCGAAGGGAAGGCGTGCAAAAGGTCACAGAAAGAGGATCCTGTCCAATGAGAGACAACAAAAACAGGCCACACCGGTTTTTGCAGCCCTCCATGTGGCTCCCCCCCCACACACACACACACGCGCGCACCACAAAACGACATAATTTACATACACCAGATGCAACAGCGATAGTGACGGTTGATCAGCGAGTCCAGGAGGGTCACGGCAAAGTCACGGCGGAATATTTCCCAGCGCCGCACTTCCCTTACACGCACACGCGCGCACACACACACACACACACACAGCAGCACAGGCTACGCTTCAAACCCCTGCCTGTGTGGTGTGCAGCTTGCAGCGTGCAAACCCACAATTCCCCTCACCTGAGCCGCGCATCCGCCAAAACCCTAACCAAACAGACGCCTCAATAACAGGAGAAACGCAGGGAGGCTGTCCGGCGCTTCATTTCATCCGTGAAAGCCGCTCCCTTCCATCCATGTAAATGCTACCTGAGCCTCAGCCATCCAGTCCATAATTGCACACTTCAGTGCTTTAGGGATATTGTTTAGTACATAGGCATATACTATATATATATATATTTATTAAGGAGGAGATCGTAGTTCACCAGTCTCTGCAGAAGCTCTATTATCATACATATTACCTCACGTGACCGCCACCATCTGCAGGCATCTCGGCAGACCCCACGTGCCAGAAAAAAAAAAAAAAATGAAATAAAATAAATAAACTCTGTTTTGTTGTTCTGCGGCCTTTTCGGAAAACACACAAGTCCCCTACCAGCAAAGGAAGCCCAGAGAGAGAGAGAGAGAGAGAGAGAGAGAGAGAGAGAGAGAGAGAGAGAGAGAGAGAGGAGAGGAGAAGAGGGAAAGAGGGAGAAGAAGGGTAGAGCATTTCATCTCTCTTTCATCTCTGTCTCCCAGTCAAGCGTTCAATGCCCCATTCATCGCCTGCCCTGCATTATGCAAAATAATGCTAATCCTCTTCCCCGTGCTTTCACACTTGTATAAACTGCCGTTCCTGCCTCTGAAAAGCAATTATATCAGTTTACGTTGCTGTCAAAAAACAGGATTAGCAGAGCAAGTACTAGTAGCACCAACTAGACAGAGTCCCCGTCCACCTTTGGCTAGCGGGTATGCGCCGAAACATTAAATGTTTATTCTCCACCAAAAAATGTCCAGCGGCTTAGTCTGGGTGTGACTTTCAATATGTGTTGTAATTAGATAACTGGACAGTAAGAAAGCACGGTTGAAACTTCCAAAGAGAGAACTCCTTGTTCCAGCTATTCGGGCCCAAGACTCGGCATGGTGTATGCTAATAGGAGACACATTTGATTATGTCACCACACAGTCACTACGCTCGCAGGTTTCACAGTAGTGTATACAACACATGCGCACCACAGACGGACAGACAGACAGGCAGAAAGACACACACACACGCGCACACACATCCCCTCCCACAAACACACACACACACGCACGTTGATGACACATTGCATCCACATTGCATCCACATGCACATGCAGCTTGCCAGTGCTGACGCGCGTGCGCGCACACACACACACACACACCCCCGCACACGCACACACACACACATACATAATAGGCGAGGAAGGTACAGTGGAGTATTTTTGAATATGCAAATGCTCGTACAAGCAGAACATGTGTAAACAGGAGTCACTGTGTGCTGGTTTAAGCCGGGGGAAGGGGTGTGTGTGTGTGGTGGTGGGGGGGGGGGGGGGGGGGTGGGGGGGGGGGGGGGGGGGGGGGGGGGGGGGGGGGGAGGTCGTCCACCCATCCCTACCGACAACAGATCAAGAGAGGACATTAGTCAGCACAATTAACCTGGTCGTCATGGAAACTAATAAAATGTGGCAAACCAGCCGGGCCTAGGCTAGGGCTAGCTACTGTAGCGGCTAACTAGCTAGAGCGGGGAGCTGTTTGGCTAGCTGGCTGGCAGGCCGCCTCTCGCCACCCATTATTCTCATTTTCTACCTCGGTGGTGCTACAACAGAGTCACTTGTGTACCGCCAATACCCACCGGCGGTACACGCTCGCCACGTGACAATTTGCATATGTTAATATAATTAAGTGCTAATTACACTAAAACCCGCACATATTCACAAGCTCTCTCCCCGGGAGATTTGGAGAGCCCTGATCCTTTTCCAAGTCTTTAACCCTCCTTCTCTCGCTCAGCGAGCTAGTGTGTGTGTGTGAGGTAGAGCCCCAGGGCTGACACAGAAAGCCCCCCCCCCCCTCCTCCTCCCCCGCCCTCTTTGAGACATAATACTGAGCTGCTGCACACTTCTTAGCCTGTCCCCCTACAGGACTCCCCAGGCCAGGGGAAGCCCAACACTAGGCCCCTCTCTCTCCCTCTCTCTCTCTCTCTCCCTCTCCCTCTCTCTCTCTCTCTCCCTCTCTCTCTCTTTGTCTCACAGTCCAAAACTGTAACACAAAAGCACATAATTCCCCCTTACTTAAAAATAAAACGTAAAAAGTGTATTGGTTTCATATCTCTTGCCAATTATCTTCACGTACTGTAAATGTAACTGCCCGCGCCAAACAATCGCACAGTGTGCACTATCATTCACCGGCGCGCGCCCTGTAACAAAATGGTGGAACGTGATGGGAGATGATGAGTGGAAATGCAAGAGAAATATTAGGAGTAGTACTATATATATATTTATATATACACATAAAGCAAAGAACTTTGGCAGGGCTGTCCGAGGTGACAAGTATAAACCACTGACTGTGACTTCTAACATCAATACATTTTCATACAACAGGCCTTTTTCTTTCGGTTGCTACCGGAAATATTTAATGTTGAAACAACGTGAGCGTTGCTTGAGCCTTTTCGAATGGAGGGCAGGTAAATCAACACCATCCCTCTTATATATCCATGCATGCATGCGTTGTGTTTGCATGCGCACGGGTGTGCACGTGCGTTGGCCAGACGTTGTTTTTGTTTTTACCTAATGAACGACAGGCGGTTGTGCTTTTCGTACACATCGTAATGTCCGTGAATCAGAGAGGAAGCCAAGCATTCGTGCTACAACTAGAGTTATTTTATGCCTCCTCCACATGCTCCCTCTCTCCCTCTCTCTCTCTCTCTCTCCCTCTCCCTCCCTCCCTCTCACTCTCTCTCTCGTCATCTCCTGCTCTGTTGCTTGCCCGCTCTTCCTGACGCTCCTTCTGTGTCGAGGCGAGGGTCTTCTCTGCCGTGCTGCAGAGGGCTGTACGGGCGAGGAAAAATCCCCTCCACATATAGTATGAAATACACACCACGACAGTAGGCGCGCGCGCGCGCACACACACACACTCACACACACACGCACACACACAAACACACACACACCAGATGGTACAGGAAGGAAGATTAAATAAATAACACACTTGCACACAGACACATACACACCTACTGGCAGGCAGACAGGCACCGTCTCTTAATGAATGTCTATGGGGAGTCAACAGGGCCCAGGCTCATTTGCTTGGCTCTCAATAAGATGCGGCATTATGATCACAGTCATATGCACGCGGGTCATTGTGTCAGAGTGATTCATTTCTAGCGCGCACGCACACACACACACACACACACACACACACACACACACACATATAGCCCCTCGCCAGATGTTATTAAGCAGGGGTGGGGGTGGGTGGGTAGCCGAGCGTCTATGCATGGAAGGAAAAAAATAAAAGGGGCGTTAAAAGAATAGGCTGGAGCTGTCGTGTAGCATGGCTGGCGTGTAGTAAGCTACGCTGCTCACCCGACCGTGACGCTCGGCTAATGCGGGCTTGGATGTGGCTCTGCGTGTGTGCGCGCGCCTGGGCGTGTGTGCATGTGTGTGTCGCCGCGAAGGGGCGGGGTGTGTGTGTGTGTCTGTGTATGGGGGGGGGGGGCTTCCCTTCACTAATACCCACTACTCAGATTACCACAGCGAACCACCAAGTATTCAACCGGACCCATATTTCCCTTTCTGCCTTTTTAGCCAAATTGGCTGTCTTTACAGGGTAATGCAGTGGTGTGGCCCTCCTTACTGGGAGCCTAAGGGGAGACACGAAGAACATTCAAATGCAGCAATCGCCTTGTTGCAAAGCTCTTCTATATTTCCCCTCTGTTTTCCTCTGCCTCTCTCTCCCTCTCTCTCTCTCTCTCTGCAGCAAAGGCTTCTAAATCATCCAGCCCCCTCTATTAGACGGGAGACTTATTGAGGTAGAAACCATAAAAAATGAAGAAGGGAAATTTAATCCCTGAAATATTGATTTGCCCATTAATATCAGATAGGCAGAGGCCAATCTAGCTGGGTGGAAATGACACATTGTCGACCCCTAGGAGAGGCCCGAGCCAATCTACTGGCCGCATGTGTCTGTGGCCCAGGAGTTATAGGACAGTCTCATCCCAGTCTAACCCCCCCTGTCCCTCTCCCTCTCCCTCCCCCTCTCTCTCTCTCCCTCCCTCTATGGTCCTTACCTTCTTCCCCCAATACTGTCTCATCCACTGCTCACTCCATCCCCACCGTTAATGAAGGCTGCAGTGCTCAGGAGACATTTGCCTCCAATAATCATGAGGCATTTTCAAGCCAAACGTCCTAATTGTCCTCGCAGACTGTCTGCCTGTCTTTATCACTATGTGTTACTGTTTTTTTTATGATCCATCCGTTGCTGTAAAATTAACGTTGTTGTAGAGCATTAATAATATGCAGGTGGTCCACACACACACACACACACACATTTATACTTTTAATAAAAATAAAAAAACTAAAAAGACCTGAACTTCAAAACACAACACAGTAAATTACCTCGGGACTAAAAATAATGACCAAAAAATAAATCATTCTGGTGTGAGATAAAACCATCTTAACTGTTTTTTTCAATGATTCCGTTTTATGTCATTTATTTGTTCTCTATGTTTACAGGACTATGGTACATATTCACTAATACTAAGTCAATTGGCGTTATTGATACCTTATAGGCCTAGGTATAGCCTAGCATATTCATATTTTGCTAAAATAAGTAGGCTATCAGTTTGTCCAATGTATCAGTTTTATTTCACAATGTGGTTTATTTACAAAAAAAAGATAAAATGCCTATACAATTATTTCGAGTCCATATTTAAATTAGCCTAAAATAGTATATTATCATGAATTTAAAATACAAACATTGTAGTAATATTAACAAATAAAATACGAGTATTAGTAATAATAATGCAAATTGTAGTAATAATAACAATAATAACAATAATAATAATAATAATAATAATAATAATAATAATATAGAAGCTTATTCATTAAAGAGCAATGTTTTGATTAAATCCAACAATCCGCATAATATGCATTATTCCATTAGAAAACATTGCCAATGTTCAACATGCAAATAATAATCTAAACATAATTATTATAATTTTTTGTAATATCCCTAATACAACACTAAAACGCTACATAGATTTTACGAAATAAACACGGTCAGAAATCCACATAATCCATAAAGATTCCTCGGTAAAATCGCGTCTTTATGCGTATATCCTATTGGGCTACCGTTCATTCCGAATGCAGTCTCTCACACACCGTTACATACCCCTGTTTGAGACTGGCTCGCCCTTCGCCCTGTTTTTTTTCTCTGCTCTCAATGCAAGCGATCGATGCCGCTGTCACTGTCTCGTCCCAATACGAGCAAAGTCTCCTCAAACCAGCCATCAGGCAAAAAAAAAAGCCAACAACTCCCACCGCCTCGACCCCACACTTCTCTCTCGCGCTCTCTTACACAATATTACAAAACAATATTCGTCGACAACTTACAGAAGCTACAGCAGCCCACCTCGTAGGGCAAAGGAAGGACATTTCGTTATGGAGAAATTACGACCCTACTGTCACTATGGATATATACAAATATAAGATGTGTGGGCTACAGCCGTGCCAAGCATCCATGAGTGCATTTTTACGCTTTTTGATTATGTGAAATGTGTTTTCATGTCAAAGAAAAGCAAATTAATTCCGGAGTTGCTGGCTCTATGGGGGACTTGCGTACTCTCAGTAGCCTATTCCACTGATCGGTCTCCCGTTTGGGCGACACAGCCACCCACGGCTCGGTGAAGGGAGACTTCTTTACGCGCATCAGGTAACGACACTCGCGCTTTATTGGGTAGTGCATAGGTAATAATTGTGTAACGACGAGTTACATAATCCTATTGTTAAATATACACCTTATAAAGACGGAAAATGTATGCTACCTCGAGCGGCTCATCGTGTCACCACCACAGCCACGAATGTCTCGTATAGCCTACTAGCATAGGTGCGTGTGTATCCCGGTAAAGGTAAAGATATAAGCCAAAACTACATTCATTGCGGCCACAGAATCAATGATCTTTCAGTTGGAGACTAAAATACGATAGTCGAGGAAGCTATGTCCTCTCTGACTTGATGAAAGCGACAGCGGACATGTCCGAGCGATCGGACCTCTGGAAATCACGTAGCGCCGAGTCCGCACCAGGCAGCCACAAAGAGAACGTTCTCATGGCTAGAATGTGCAATATTCAGCTGGTTTAGCCTCCCGGGAACCGAATAACGACCTTATAAACTTTGAAAGCGGGTTTGGCAGGGGTAGCCTACCCCGGACAGTCGCGTAAACGCCTCCGTCCAGCCCCTGTCAGGCGCTTGTTTATTGTAGCCAGCGCCAGAGTTCCACAAACACCACGATATACGACGTTTTGTGGCCAAGCCATGGCTAAAAACACACCGCATCCAACACTTGTTATGCAAAGACACAATTGTCAAACATTGTGCGGGATCCAGCAAGAAGGATAATCAATATTCGACCTAAATTTAACACCAACTACTCAATAAAAGTTAAAGCAAGAAAAAAAACTTACTTTCTTCCCCCGCAGTACCCTCGGCTTCGTATCTGGTTGTCGGTTTTAAAAACAAAGTCACATCCAGTGTCTTGCGTGTTTAGACAACAAAAAATGGAAAAACGAGGAAAATGATAATCCTCCAACTTTATAATGGGCAAAAAGGGCAAAAATACAAATGTCAAGCGTTAGAAAGCTATCCTTTGGATCCGGTCGGTTAACGACGTGTCGACGGCTGCCTCGCAGTTTTGGTTGTGGAGGAGTCGGGAAACGAAGGAAAGAAAATGAAAATCCGATATGTCTTTATTCTGCTAATTATTATCGTTTTAGCCCTGTTTAAAAAAATGGCTGATTAAGTTGAGTGCGCATGTCTTTGTGTGTCTATTCCCGATATGCACTCTGGGAATGGAAGAGAGAGGGCGAATGAGAGAGGGAGGGAGGGAGCAAGAGAGAGGGAGAGCAGAGGAGTGTAATTAGTGAGTTGATCAACAGTCTCCACATTGCAAATGACGCGCCTAGCCCCGGCCGAGCCGCCGTAGGTCGGTGCGCGTCACAGAGAACAGAAATGATCTAACTGGTGAAAAATGTTTTCTATGGTTTTCGTTTGAGACCAAATAAGAAGTAGAACAATAGACAAACTCATCATAGCTAACCGAATGCATTGGAATTACTTAGAAGTCTTTCTCACAAGGTTTTGTGGAGGACTATTTAAAATTAAAGCGCAGCTTTTGTTTATATTATTATGGTAATATTAAATATGCACCTTGTAAAAAACACAACAATTAGTTTAGTTTTAATTACGGTATGACTAATAATTTTGACCTTCATATGAGGAATGTAACGATATTTATTGTTGCCTATAGGCTATATAGGCTACCATATATTCTGGCCATATCGTGTTTTATGAAAATAAATAGCTAAACCATAGGCTTTGTGTAAACATTTGGAATTACCTTGATTTATTCATAATTGATTGTACAAAAATCTATTTAAATACGCAATAGAAAAGGGATATTATATCTTATTGTAAAGATATATTTTACGCAGCCTGTGAATAACTATTGCAGAAAATACTGTATATTGTATATATATATACATACTAGGCTACTTACAAAACGAATATACATATAAACACAAACAACTTATATCACGTATAGCCTACACCATGTCCAATATGTAACATGTAAGATATCTGGACAATTTAATGTTGTATTTTTTCTTATAAAATCTTCATACAATGGGAAGATTGCCCTGATTTGTTTTGCATGCATTAACATTCAAACATGAAAAGCCAGATAAACGATCCTTAAAAGTTATCCACATGTTCCTAAACTTATCAGTGGTCTTTCTGGACTGTTGAGGCCCGTCTGGGTTCAATAGAGCCACACCGAACAATCCAGGGTCACACAGATTCCCTCTCTATTCAAAGATCCATTCACAAGCATACGTTTAGAGGCTTTACAATGCGCACTGGACTGTTAGCCTGGTGCCCTTGAACGCAAACCGGTTACTGTGTATTTTTCATGTATTTTCATAGTCGCCTATAGACAGAAGGAGACTTTGCCCAGTGTCAATCGGGTAGAAAATCAAGAGATCTGTTCTCGTACATGAAAAAAAAATCGAAGCTGGGGTGAATTGACTGCATGAGCCGGGGCTTGGTATGTGATGATAAGGCAGTGAACTAGCTCTACTCTGCAGTCACACTGACTGGAGTTGCACCCAATACTGAGAGCAAAGAGATCGGAACCGGACCTGTTTATTTTACTCGTGTGCGCGTCTTTAAAAATGTGGCTGGAGGCGAGGAACCGAGGCAACGCTTTTCACCCGGATCCGAAGCTTTAGCTTCTGCGCGCTTCTACCGGCGTCCTCCGGGGTATTACCGTTCGCCAAACCAGGAGGCGTCACTCACAGCGGACTCGGAGAAGCGAGCCTGTCCGCAGGACAAGTATAGAAGGCAATAGTCTATAGGCCAGTCGCAGGGGTCTGTACAGAACGCTATTTCTTGCCCATTTCAATGCCGTTGAATGGAATATCGTTTTCGGTTTACAGTTTTTATAAAATGGAGGAGTTTGTTTTAGACCAGATTCATTTCACCATTATATTTTTACGCGATCAGATATCTCTGACCTGCTTTCTTCCTTTATAGCCGACTTTACAGTTATATTAAATAAAATGTGTGTATTGCCGACGTTTTACCCGGAGTTACTTGTCTTTTATTTGTTTTCACCACATAATTGGAAAGTAACGCTGGTTTAAAGAACTGATTGGCTACCGCTTATCTTAACCTACTGCGTTTGTAAATCCAACCTCCCTCCCACGGCGTCCACCCTCCCTCCTTGCCTTCAGAAGATGCTCTTTCTCCGGGGGGCTGCTTGACAATAGAGCACGCTAACTAATATTTAGCCCTATTTCCATATCGCTGTATCCCCAATTAATTATAGATTTGTATCAGTAAACTCGTTCTCTCTTTTGTGTGTGCGCGTGTGTGTGTGTGTGTGTGTGTGTGTGTGTGTGCGCGCGCGCGCACGTGTATGTGCGTGTGTGTGTTTGTGTGTGTGGTGGGGG
>JAODUH010000013.1:1247284-1261647 GCA_027564835.1 Typhlichthys subterraneus | reverse complement strand
TCCTTCCCACCTCCTCCACTCCTGCTCCCCTCTCTCACCCTCTCTCTCTCTCTCTCTCTCTCCCCCCCCCCCCACCCCCACCCCCGCTCTCTCTTCATGCCTATTCATCTGCTGTGAGATCATTGTGATGTCGCTTATCACTTTATGAAAAACCATCAGGTTTCGTTTTTGTGTGTAGAAGATCATAGTTGACTGCTTTTGGTGTATGGAAGAAAAATCTATTAGCTATATTAGCTTTATTTATAATAGGATAGTATTTTGTACATGTTGACCTTGACAAACACTTCTGCTTCTTGAAGTATTGCTGGAAATTAATATCTTTTTTTTGTTGTTGTGATATTTCAATTTCAATAATTTGTCCACGCAAATTACACGTGTAAATTCCTAAACCTTTAAAGTCACAATACACACAATATTAGTACTGAATGAGATATTTAAAAGCATCAGCCTATTTTACTGACACTTCTGAGAGCTAATTGGTTGTCAATGTATTTTTTATCACTTTTAATATTACAGAAATAATTTAGAAGGAAAAAGGTACGTGATAAATAACACGCGCACACACACACACTTACGCGCACACGCGCACGCTAGCACGCACGCATGCACACACACACACACACATCCCCGGGTCTGCCCCTGGGATCTGCAGTCCTCAACACCTATCACGCCCTCCCTCCACTCTTTGTTGTCCCTTGCTGGAGCCTGTAGAGGCACCAGGCCCCTCCCCCCACGTCTAACGGTCAAGTTCAAGGGTCCTCAGCATCCCAGGCAGTCAGAGGGTCAACTGTTCCCTGCGACTGGAGCATTAGGACACAGACACCTGCAGGCATGCCTTCACATGTGTACTCTGAAGCCAAGATGTGAACACACTGTATACATGACGCGTTCCCTATATGTAAACACACACACACACACACACACACACACACGTGAAACACTTACTAATAAATCAACGCTTCAAATTCAGATGCTTCAGAAAAGAAATGAGAAAAAATGCAAGGAATTAAATATGAAATAAAAATAACGTATGGACATAGACAGACATCTGAATGCACCTGCTTCCTTCCTTAAGGTCTGCCGGCTGTAGTCAAAATGGTGGACAAACAATATTGCCAGGCTTAGCTTTGATTCCTAATATGGAGGACACAATTCTATTTTTCTGCGGGGCCACTGGCACTTACAGATAGACTTCCACTCCTCCTCGTCTTTCTCTTCCTTTCTTTATCTCCACCTTGCACACGCACACGCACGCACGCGCACGGACACAATTCCGTCTGCTTCTTCCCGTTCCTCTCCCTTGATATATTCGGACATTATGTGCATGTCAGCCTGGGCAGGAACACAGCAGTGAGGGACGAAAAGAAAGAGCGTTCGTGACACAGCCTTCCAAAAATATGAATCTTTTTTTTCCCCGAGACGAGAGACGCAAATCCTGTTGTGTTGAGCGCTGGAATCAAGGTGAAAGACTGCATGGAACATTTAGGCTGACTTCCAGTCAACTTCATTTTAAAATATACTGTATATTGAAATTATGTCAGAAGCAGGGAATGTACAGTAAGATACTGTGCAAAATATCGGAATTAAATATATACAGTATAACAAAAATGTCAAAAGGGATCAGCAATATTTCTTTTGCACTTACATCTGCATTGTAAATGCAATCTGCATGCCTATCCGCAAATATTTCTAATTAATTTTCATATAATTCTTTTGAGACTATTTCAACCCCCCAGAATTAAACACAAAAGAACGTCCTGCCTCAGTTCTCACACCAAAGATAATTATAAAGTAAAGAGGGTTTGCTCATTTAAAAACTGCTATCTGCATGACATCAATATACATCTTTGATCTCACGCTGTCCCTGATGGTTAAATGCCTTTAATTATATTCTGAAAAAATTAACTTCCCCTCCAAATAATTAACATGTAAAATCTCTTGCATATTTAGCCTTAATTAATTCAAGGGACAAACAAACTCCAAACTCCCAGTGTCTCCATACGATTATTCCAATGTGCAGAACAGCCACCTATTGCGTGTGAAACTGGTGCCCTCGATGGCACGTTCCCAAAGCAATAGCTTTCAGGCATTACGTGCAAATAGTGCAATATAGCCTCTCCATACGCAAATGACTTGCGCTCGCATACAATCTCATTGAATCTCAGGACAGCGTGTACCATAATAATCCTTGTGTGGTGAAAATGGCAGAGGGAACCAAAATGGCCCGCGTTGGCAATCAGGGGGGACCTCTCTTCATACCTTATTATGCTCCCCTATTGCATATAACAGCATCTCCCATGGTGGATGCATATATACAGTATATACATATGTTATATATATATGTATATATATATATACACACACACAAGATAAAAAGGAGAGACATACAGAGAAAGAGAGAGAGAAGATTCATATTATCTTTATCACCCGGCCCGCGTGCCATTATGTAAAACTATGGATTATGTTTGCATGCGTATGAATCCTGCATTTAAAGGTGTGTGTGTGTGTGTATGTGTGCGTGTGTGTGTGTGTGTGTGTGAGAGAAAGATTTTAGAAGGTGGGCAGAATAGGGGGAGAGGAGCATATATACCTCCATTCAGAGAGACAACCCCATCAATCTCTCTCTCTCTCTCTCTCTCTCTCTCTCTCTCTTTCCCATCTATCATGCATCCATAGGTCTATCAGCCCCGTGAATGAGGTGTGGAGAGCGAAGTAGGTGTGTGTGTGTGTGTGTGTGTGTGTGTGTGTATGTGTGTATGTGTGTCTGTGGTGGGGGATGGTGGGGGATGGAAGGGGTAAAATAAATGTAGCCCCCCGACTTAAAAAAAAAAAATGCACATACATTTCCATACATTGGGAGTGTTGTGAGGTGCACACCCGAGCTTCTGTATTCCTAATATGTGTACTCTCATCACACACACACACACTCTACCAAACCACCAAATACGGCGAAGATGAATGCATCTGTCACATTCGCTAGATGTTGGTGAAAATTTACCCCTTGCCATATTTATCTTCATAAGAGCAGAAGGGTCTTGCATGTTTATGTGTGTGTGTACGCTTTCACCTCACCTGCAGGGAAGAAAATGGGTGAAATATGCTTGCCAGAAAAAGACCAGCAAAACACTATTTCAGAAAAATAAACACTGAATCGTATTTATGTTATTATTACTGTTATTTATTATTATAATGTATTTTTTCTTGATGTTTTCAGGGGCAGATGTTGTCATGTAGGTATGAACAAGCCAGCCTCGTCTCATATAGTTTCAGTTACAGCACACTATGAAATTCTCTCCCGGCTTCTATGTGGCGAAATCTATTTGCTGATGCATGGATTCCAAATAGTTCCTATTCTGTTTGCCGTCTGTCATGTAAGAAGCCATTCAGATAGCAAAACAACAGCCCTATTTCTTTCCTTAAAAAGCAGGCAGGCCAAGCGACTCTTGTAGATAATGACGGCCTGTCGACAGAGAGACAGTAAGAGAGAGAGAGAGGGAGAGAGATGGAGAGAGAGAGAGAGAGAGAGAGAGAGAGAGAGAGAGAGCGAGAGAGAGAGAGAGGCAGAGGAAAACGCAGAGTGTGGTATTATTAAGTGAGACTAGCTTGTTTCGTGGGGCGGGGTGAGTGTTTTGGCTTTTAAAAAGTTTCATCTTGCACTCCCCGGGCGACACATAAGGGTTACCCTAGGGAGACGTGAGTGCGCACGTGCGTGTGCGTGCGCTCTAAAATATTCTGACTGAGCTGTCTAGCGGCTCACAGAGCAGGAAGATGTGGCCTGTCTTCGGAATTCAAATGTGAGTGGCTTTTTGGTGAGCAAAAGTAAACAGATATGCTTGCTTGAACACACACGCCAGAACGCATGTATGCGCACACCTGCTATCTCCCGCTTGTAAAAGTGTGCGCTCACACACTAACACACACACACGCACAAGTGACTGTGTGTTGTGTGTCTGTCCACTTGTATATATACATTGTCTATCAGAGCTGTCAATCAAACAGCTAATCAACTACACCGCATCAACAATGACGCCCCCCCCCCCCCACACACACACACACACACACACACCAAAACAAAAGAAAAAAAAGGAAAGAAAAAAAGGTCAACATTTTTAGGCTCTGTCTGTAGTCACGGAGACAGACAGCCTTACTTTCATCGCGCTGCACAGTTACAGCTGTACAGTATTTAGCAACGTAAACTTTGCTAGCTCCTCGATTCTCCGGTTCACTCCTTAAGCCCTCGTGAGGCTTCTCCATATCATGGCTTCCAGATATGTGCTGTAATAGAAGACAGACAAGGACAACGTTGTCCAGTTGCCGAGGGGCTTTTGGTGACTGGATGGAATGGGGATGGGCGGGTGGGAGGGTGGGAGGGATATTAGGGGCATGACGGGGAGGGCCTTCAAACAAGCCGTGACCCTTAAAAATGCCTTCGCATTAGCCTGATCTGAATCCTCCTGGCTATGTACCATACTTCCTCTCTCCCGGTCTGTCTCCGCCCATCCCCAGGCTCTCGGTATCTCTCCTCACCCCTGTGTTAGCTCACGCTTTCTTCACTCCATCCGTTCACACACAGATGTGTTGTCTGTCACGACAGCAATGATAAATTAGCGCGGGTGCTGCCACTGTAATAGGAGCCGGTGTCTGAGTGCATGGCTGTCGGGCGGGCAACACTGCAGATGAGCTACTGGTTGTTCAGCTGTGGTGGGACCAGACAGTCGGTGCATCGCAAACTTTTCCAACCATCCTAACAACAAATCGTTCCTAGCTCGCGGCATCTAGAATAAGCATATGCTAATACAAGAACAGGCATAACACGCCTGCAAAATGTATTTATACAACAAAATTAACATTTAAAAGTATTTTAAAAGTTGTAGTGGAGGGGATGGTAAATAACAAGTGACATTGTTGAATGAAATATTTACCTGTTTATTTGTTTGTTACACACTTCATATATAACACATTCCCCAGGTTTATTTTTTGTATCAATAACATAAATGAACAAAGTAACAAATAAAATACAGAAAGATAGAAATGTCAGCAGTAAGGCACAAAGTTGAAACTGTGTAAAAGTCATAAATAAACACGGTGCCTGTGATAAAGGAATATAGGACACACAAACGAATATGTTAATTCTGCTGTGACTAGGTTCTACCTGCGTTCTGAGAGTAGGCCTGTGATGTCCGCCTGTGTGTTCATATTCGTACAGTACACGTGCACGATCCTAGTGCACGTACCCGTGAAAGCAATCATCTGTGGTTACCACAGAACGGTCTGATCTTGTTACCTGGAGCATTGTGCGTGTGCGTGTGTGTGTGCGTGCACGCATGCATGCATACAGCTCTGTCTCTGTTTGTGTGTAATACTTTTACCTGCAGGCTTTTGGTTGTGTGTGTGTGTATCTATACACACACACACACACACGCACACACACACACACACACACACGGACACTAGTCTATAGCATGTACGTATATACATGGATGTGCATCCAGGCTTTAATTTGTCTGTATGTGTGTGTGTGTGTGTGTGCCTGTACATGTGTTTCTCATGAAGGCACATGCTGGGGCAAATTAATTCTCAGAAGTTGCGTGGCGGGGGCTCTCCTGCCCTTTGAAATGGGGCATACGGCTCCCTGTAATCAATAAGTCAAGCCATCTTGGCCTCATGTTGCAACCCCCTTCCCCCGGCACACAGATGAAGAAGCCCAATTTACTCATCATAAATTCTGATTCCAACAATAAATATGAGAGCAGGTCCCACTGTATTAGAATATCTGGGATCTCAAGGGGTGTTTGAAATGCCGACCAACGCTCGCCTAGGCCCGGAGTTGCTTGTTACTTAGAATACGTGTTTTGGTTTGAATAATAACGCAGTTTGGCCAGGAATATTTATTTTTGATCTGGGATATTTTTGATTCAAATAAAAAAAAAAGGTGCCAGATTTAAAATAAAACCACTAGATTTTCTTCAACATAGATATTACTTCTTTAGTTTTATCTATTCAGAATGCATGAATCCTACACAGTTAAAATACTGTCACATATTGAATATAAACGCATCTTGGAGAATTGTGCGTACCTTCTGACAACACTTCCCTCTTGCCCCGTCTGTCGCGGTGCCATCTTCTAACAAGCCCGGACGGGCACCTTCAGACATGCGGTGGCGCGCGCTGTCGAAGAAAGGTGGTGTGACGTTGGGGACAAGCTACTCCAACAGACAAGTCATGTCTCTCCCGCTCAAAGTCTCCAGCACATGACGGGAAAGATGGGGAGGGGGGGGGGGGAGAGTGTGGCCTTGGCGATGTGACGTGACACACCTTCAGAGAGGGCGGGGGCTGTTCAGTTGGGTTCAATTGACTCCCCTGCACATGGAGGTTAGTGTGTCACAGTTGAAAATTGGTAGGAAATAACACGAAAGGCCAAAAGAAGAAGAGGAATATGATGTGTTGTGTATGAACACTGAAGCCTTTGTCCGTATGGTATGCATGTTTGCTTCGTCAGTGTGCGTGTACGTACAGTGTACAGTATGTCTGTGCATGCATGCGCATGTTACAGTGATTTAATGCAACGTGGCATCCCTAACACCAGTGGCGCTCCGGCTGTCTTCTGCTTGGCACGGATTCCCTGCTCTCCCAAGTGGCTCCATCGGTACATGACATTTATGAGGCTCCCACGAGCCTTCGTGTGTGTTGCCCAGACAACTGAGATGGCTTCACCGCCATGACAACGTAAATGCAAAACACTGTCACAGACAAATGGAAGAGGCCTGCTGTCAAAATGGCGCGTGAATCAAAAGTTACGTCGACAAGAAAAGTGGATTTCACCAAAGAAAGTGTTCCGCATTCGGAGGTGGTTGGCTGAAAAAAAGAAAAAGAGTAGCAAAGGGGAAAGAAAATAACACGTAGGAAGCAAAAGCCACTCTGCCCGCTAGTCAATACAGCTGTCTTCATTTGTACGGTGGTGTTAAGAGCACTAATTCCTGACCCGTTGGTTACATCAGAGGAGAGAGCGCTTTGGAGGGCGATAATCCATTTGTCTGCTGCTAAGTGGTTCATCAGCGAGTGCCTGGGATCGAATGTCAGCAATTAAGATGCCTAAATGCCTGGCTAATTGCGCTCAAAGTCTACTGCGCTGTCTCTCACACGGGTACACATGATTAGTGACAACACACATTCACACTCTTGCACGCACACACACACACACACCAGTTAGCTAATTGTGTGCATCTCAACTGCAAGGCTTGACAGCATGAAAGCAATTGTAAGAAAACACTGGGATTGATCAGCAATACAATCTACCAAGATAGTCATAGCGATACCTCTTACAATTAAACACACATTCGCCAAATTAGCAACACATGTAGTTTTAAACTAATGTGCACTTAATAGGCCTATGGGTTGTCCCTACATATTTATGCTGTATTTTGATGAAACATACATTAAATTAAATTGCTGTACTATTTCAGTTATTATATTTCAGTAATTCTAGAAGCTACTACATTAGGACATTATTTATTTTATTAATGCCTTAGAATATGTTACAGCATAACATCCTACTGTAAGTGGCATTATATATCAGAATGAGTGAACTTTAATACTTTGATACAGCATGTTGTATAATTTCTATAAGAATAGTTTATTAAAAATAATGTTAAATACAACTTAATCAATTAGATAATTTGATCACCAGTTCTATCCAGTATGTCCTCAGCAGAACAAATGTTTCTGCACGAAATTAACGTGGGCCTTGAAGCATATGGAGATGGAGGGAGAGTTAATGAAGAATGTGGTCAGATAGCATCTGCCTGGGTCTCTCCTGCCTTCGTTCACAGGTCTGACAAGCAGAGCGAATTGTGTCTGTTAAGAGATGATACCCATCGGAATGTTAATGGCGCTGAATATTTCAGAGGTGGAATCTTCACATGACACATGGAACAGGGCTGGGCTTTCTGAACGCATTCAGCAGCATACGTTCATCTGTTGGTGTAAACCCAGCCCGGAATCAAAGACTAGGTCTTAGCTAACTAGTCAGAGCTGTGGATTGACAATCCTTTCTTTCTTTCTTTATTTCTTTCTGTGAATATGTATGGACAATTGTATGAAATAATGTAATTTTTGGAGTTATTTTATATTCTGTCATGGCAATATGATTAACCTACCAAAAGCTTGCACCACTTCCAGTGTAAAATCAAATGTTCCTCATTTATTGACAGATTGGGTGTGTGTTTATCTGAGGACGGGATGCAGTAGGGTGAGAATTATAAAACAAACTTCCTTTGGACTGAAACCCCCCTTCAACAGCAATAAAAACAGGTAAATCATATTCTGTGTGGTTCTTTTACAGTATTTGTCATAATGAAATATCTGCACATGTGGCAAATCGAGCTAGCAGAGCCGTACAACATAAGTGCCTCTTAAGGCTATCGTAAGAACATAAAAAAAAACCTAAACAACGAAATAGCCCAGCAGTCCTTATAAACATCTGGTAGCCACTACCATACTTTTATTACCGACAAAATGAGTAGTTGTTTTAGCCTTGAGATGCGAAGAGAGGGAAGTATTGACGATAGAGAAACTGCAAGGCATGAAACGGAGAGAAATGGAGCTTCTTTGAAAAACAGAGAAAAACTGAGACAAGACGAAGGAAGTTCTAAAATTAAGAGAATTATTGCGCATTCCCAGATGTGTGTGTGTGTGTGAGGGAGGGGGAGGACGACTCAGGAAATGTCAAAGTTGTCCCCCCCGTCAATCATTACCATATGGCTCCAGAGAAACAGATCCTGCTGGACACTTCATATTCCTACTTTCTGATTAGTTAATTTGAGAGATGAAGACGTGGGGGGGGGGGGGGGGGGGGGGAATGTAAACCCCCCCCCCAAGGGAAAGCCGCCCACCTCTGGCCGTAACATAAGAACAGAGAGGGTTCACTGTCGAAAATTAAGGCCTGCTGCTTAAGACTTTCAGAGATCTTCTACTTCTCTTTTTACCTCGTCGGTCTGGCTTCCTCCCTCACCTTTTCTTTCCCCTGCGCTCTGCACAGGCTGGTGTCAGAGGAGAGGCAGTGTGCGCTTAACTCTGATCAAAGACAGAGAGGAAAAGTTTTTCTGTTCTTCTTCTAATGTCTGGCATTCACGATCTGCTCTTAATCCATCGCTCGCTCCCTTCGCTCTCACTCTCTCCCACTTACTTCTGTCTGTATTTCTCCCTCTCTCTCTCTCTCTCTCTCTCTCTCTCTCTCTCTCTCTCTCTCTCTCTCTCTCCCAGGGCATTGGTAATTATCGGTGAGGTCTTAGTGACTGCAAATGAAATTACCATTTAAGAGACCGGGAGAAAGAGACATCCCCTCCTGCCATAGGAGGGCTTAAGTGAGACGGCTACGGTTTCAACTATTGATTTTTAAACTGCTACATCAGAGAGTGTAATGCTTTCATAATTTCAAATAAACTGTCTGGTTACCAAGTACTAATGAGAGAAAGAGTGAGAGCCGGCCAAACGAAGTAAGCCGTCGACGGGGCTTGAATTCTAAGTGTCAGCGCACTTAAGTCGAAATTAAACTAAGGCCGGAGGTCTGACAAAGTGATCAATGTTGCCGACGTTACTGCAGCAGCACATGTTTCAAGACTAAATGTACATTGAAAACATTTTAAAAAGTGAAATGTATAACTTTTTCATGAGCAGCGGGCATTTTTTTGTGGTTTCAGTTGCATCCGAAAAGACACACGTTACAACGTTCATGTTAATGTAGAATAAACCGACCAATATTGACCAAAATGAGTTGTATCATACAAGAAAATAGCCATCTTACATTGATAATGGATGAATAATAATGTAAAATTATTGGCTCATAAGTAGTAAATACCGATTATCCAAACGCACCAAATTAACATGCGATGAAAAAGCAAACAACAAATAAAGGAAGCTAGGAAAATTATGAATGATTTTTTTTTGGATGACACTCTATATAAACCCAAATATCTCTCTCTCTCTCTCTCTCTCTCTGTCTCTCTCTCTCTCTCTCTCTCTCTCTCGCTCTCTCTCCCTCTCACACTGTCTCTATCTCTCCTCCCTATCTCTCTATGTTTCTCTCCCACCACAGACCACAGGCTGTTGGAGGCAGCTTAGAAATCCCTTACATCTGGAAGAGCCATAATTCATGGGATTTGGCCTGACAGCCATGACAGGGATTTGGGCGGCCAGAAACAACTGTCTCCTATGTTAGCAGTGCGCGTTAGCTAGCATATGTGTGTGTGTGTGTGTGTGTGTGTGTGTGAGAGAGAGAGAGAGAGAGAGAGAGAGAGAGAGAGAGAGAGAGAGAGAGAGAGAGAGAGGGAGAGAGCACAAGAGACACACAATTGTGACTATATACTCACGCTGGCCTCACATGTGATTGTGTCTGTGTTTATTCACATCCATACACATATGTCCGTGCACGCGCATGCTAAAAGGAAGGACGTGCACGCTCCCAAAAGGGGCGTGTCCCGCATGCAACAGACGAGGTTGCTCTCCGTGTCTTTCATGGCTTGCCAGAGGCTCCCTGTGTCGGCCCTAAATATTACGCACAGACAGTAGCTATCACTTCCAAGCCCGGAATCCCACATTCCGCATTCCTCATCGGAGCTGCTCGCCTGCTAATCTGGGCAGCACATGAGCAGACATTGTTCGTGGCAGAAGGGGTCTAGCCTGTCTCACTGCCCTCACCCCCACCGACCTGTCTGTCACTGCCTACCTCACGGCTTCTCTCTCTCTCTCTCTCGCTCGTTTTCACGTCTGTGTTCACTGTGTGTCGCTGACTTTCTGTCGTTTTCACCAATGCTCCCCTCTTGCTGTTTTTGTATTGTCAGGAAGCACATAACAGGAAATGAAACACAAAAATGCATACAGGAAGAAGTAACACGCAGAGGACTGAAAGGCAGAGGGCTTTTGAAGCCCCCCCTATCACTCTCTCTCTCTGACGCTCTCTATCTTCATACTTATACCCTCCATCTTGCTTGTCACTCCATACATACTGTATACATATTCTCTTTTTCGACACACTCTCTCTCTCTCTCTCTCTCTCTCTCTCTCTCTCTCTCTCTCTCTAACTCTCTGTCTACAAGTCTGTTTGGCTCTTACTGTCTTTCTGCTTCCTCTTGTCCATGTTCTGTCTCTCTCTCTCTATATCTGTCTCTCTTTCCCTCTCTATCAATACCTGTTGTTTAGCAATGACAAGTGTGTCAGCTTGTCTGAGTTGTTCTGCCTGCACCCTATACCCCCCCCCCTCCCCACCCCGCTCTGTGTCTCCTGATATTCACGTAGAGATTTGCTCACATGTTAGATATAGATTCATGACCCTAGCTAGATCCCCCTGGCCACTAAATATGATACCATCCACTAAGCCACATTGTTTCCTTGTGTTTTGTGTCTGCTTTGCGCGCACGCGCAGCTGAATGCGCGAGTGTGTGTGCGTGGAGCTTGTGTGTATGTTCATGCATTACAAGGTCTGGGGGGCGGGTTTGGCTTTTACAGGACTAGCTTGGGTATGGTAGGTGCAGAGGAGGAATTTACAGTTAAGTGAAGCACAGCAGCCAGGTGTGTGTGTGTAAATGTGCGTGTGCGTGTGCGCGTGTGTGATTTTTGTCACACAGGTGACCAAGCTAACCTCTTGGCTGGTGTTTTGGATTTAGCCTTTAGATACCAGTGGGGGGAAAAAAAATAGGAATGCTTTTTCAATTACAGGGGGGAACGAGAGGAACAAAAGAGGAATAAAAGAGAGTTATTGGAATAGTGTCAAACATGTGTAGGCTTCTCAGACAGCCACAGCCATAAAATCTGAATGTATGAATTATGACTTGCTGAACATTTTGTACTCAAGAGCTCATTTGAAGGTAATGTTGAATGTTCAGCAAGAGAAATTATTTAAACATTTACACACACACACAAACGTGCATGCACGCATGCACACGCACACACACATGTATAGTAAATGCATGACTGCTAATGTACTGTTACATTATACACAAATCCTTAATCTAAATTAGATTAGATCTAGAATATATATTTGTTCATTAAACAATAACACATATTTTTATTATTGTTATTATTCTGTATTCCGTATGTAACAATCAAGTAAATGTATTCCTTATGCTAATAAACGGTGTAATATACTTTACCTCAAAAATGACCTGCATTGCACTTAGATAGACAAGGACACAGTCATCTAGAATGTAATATAGTGGCACATTTGAGTAGACATTTGCAGACAAAAACAGATAAATGCACACACACACACACACACACACACACACACACAAAGAAATGTGATGCCTTGGATCCTGCTCAACTGTTGCCCTCTGCTATGTTATGGCAATAGGCAGCTCCAGCCTATAATAATGCCCAAGGTAAAGTAACTCTTTGCCGTGCATATATTACATGCCGTAGGTGGTATTTGTTGTGTATTTATTTACATATTTTATTTCATTTAATCCTCCTACCCTTCAACACGTTCTGTATGTTTTCAAGGGTGGGCGTTGTGGAAATGACATTAGAGAACAGTGATGGTTGTAATACTATTGTTTGTTAGATGCGTTTTGCCTTTTGGATGTGTTGCAAAGGCACTAAATATATGCCTTAAGATAAAAGTGCTTTGTTGTATGCATATGCTCAGTATGTCTGTCAGGCATTTCCCCCCCTCCACACTGTTGTTGTTGTTGTTGGTGATGTGTGTGTGTGTTTGTTTGTGTTCAGGTCCACATTATTAAAGCCCCACCTGGGTTCAGATCAAACGCAATATGAAGAAATAGATGGATTGCTCTCTAATGCTACATCTATTCACTCAGAAACTCAAATTTAAGGCCCGGAACACTCAGAAGAGGCAAGTGTGTTTTTAGCAGAAGAGGAGCGCCAGAAAAACACTTACGCATAAACCATCTGAACATGGCATTGGTTTTGTTTCGGGGGGCCAAAGTGCCTTGCCAAACACAGAGAAAGATAAGAGACAGCAGAGGCACAAAACACAATGACTAGCTACACTTTGTAGCCATATGTGTATCAAACTGCAGTCATGCTTTGTCTTGATGCAGTAGTTTGATCACTTTCAGCTCTCTCTCACTCTTTCCCTTGTCCAATTCACTCTGTATGTGTGTTGCTTGTCATGACTGTGACGTAAAAGTTGTTTGTAAGTAATGTATCCCACTGTTAGTTGACGAAATACATAAATTATATAAATTAATTTGTTTGACCTTTTTTTGCCATGCTGTCTTTACTTACTATTTACATAGCACTGCTTTACTTATTTGGTTGTGTTAATTCATAAAACCTGCTTTACATTAAACAATACAGTTGAATAATAATGTAGTAAATGTTGAGTATCTAATGCTGAAAATGTGCTGTAGCCTATTAAAGTGCATTTATTTTCTTTCTTTCTTTCAAACCAGGATATAAGTTAAATGTATATTTGTTCTATTTTGTATATTTTGTCTCTTTATCCTTGCAGTGTTTAGGCTAAATAATTCCATAATTTGACCTGCAGTGATTTACTGGCCCCCCCGTAAACATGAACATATGCTGGCTATGGAACACGTGTGGAAAATAAAGGTAGTGTAGATCCATCCAAAAAACATGAACTACCGTCCTTCTTTCTGTGGTTGTTTAACACACCCACAACCAAGTAAACACACACACACACACGCGCGCGCGCACAGGTGCACACACGGTCCACATTCCTCTCCATCAAACAGGCCTCCCTCTCTCTCCTTCCCAGGAAATTAACCTTGACATTTCCCAAAAATAATTCCCTCTAATAAAATGCTTGTGTAAACACATAAACAAACGTGTGATATACTCACAGAAGGTGCCATATGCGAGGAGGGTCTTCCGTTCGAGGGCTCAGTGACTCCGCTGGGGGATTTTCCTGCTTATCTACCATCTTAACAAATACAGCATACAGGCAGACCCGGGTATCCGGTTACATCCTGAACATGGCTTTACATCGCAGGCTGGTTACATTCAATAACAACAGTACATTTAGCGCAGATAAATTAAATATGCCCACTGACTTATGGTCAACACACAATAATGAATGTAGCCTACAAAAAAACCCTAAAGGCAAAGTAAAGGCATAGGGATTAATCTAAGCGATAAATATTACAGAATGTCAGATTTGTTGTGGTGAGACGCATATGTCAAGGACTATATTACCTTAATGTAGAGCACAAAGACAATATGTAATAAACATCAGATATTATGCATTATTTTACAATGATCATGTTGTAAATAAATTGGTAAAATGTAGTCTACTGTTTTTAAGGTTAATACTGCCTCACAAACCTAATTATGCTCATACACTTTCTCAGTTATTAAAAAATAAAAAATAAAATAATATATATTAT
>JAODUH010000013.1:1220704-1232017 GCA_027564835.1 Typhlichthys subterraneus | reverse complement strand
CACGCACACACACACACCTGGCTACACAAACAGAAATAAGCAAGAGAAATTCATGATTATTACAACAGAAAACTTTCTTTATTTGTCTTGTGGCCCGGAAGGCTGATGGTGAAGTTGGTCATTGAACTCCATATCCCATCATGCATATGCACCCCCAACACACAATATCCAGATACATAATTACTAAAGAAAAAGGAACAAGCTATCAATAACCCATGTGTCTACAAGGCGAAAACAAGCCGTATCTGAGAGGAGATTACACCCCTGACTAAATAATTCTATTAATCCTGTAGCTGTAAGTAACAAAACAGTAATCAGAGAGTGTGCAGGGCACACATGCACATTGATCCCAGCTTCTCTCTCACCAAACAGCCTCAGAGGCGCAAACCACATCCATGTTATGATATTGACCCTGCATCTTTCAGATATGCTTGTATTATTATTGCCAATCCAATTGAGACAGTATAGGCTAACGTCTATGAGCGAGAAATGCTCTTTGAATGGATATTGGATCATACCCACGTGCTTACTGCCAAATTCAATATTAGTTCTCTTTAACTTAGGCCTGATCTACGTGAGTAAATATATGTATGTGCTCTTTGGCATAAAGCAGGGGTAAAAAAAAAACATAGAAACAAGGCAATCAGGTTACATCAAAAATCAATGTTGAAATGAAGGTGCAGGGTCTGTTTTCTAGGTCACATTTGAATATTTCTTTTAGCGATATTGATTTGTTTTGTGTGTGACCTGCCCAGACCCATTCTTTGTAATTAACGCACAGACACAATGAGTCTGTGATGCTGGGCTGTCTCAGTTGTGTATGTGTGTGTGTGTGTGTGTGAGAGAGAGAGAGAGAGAGAGGACTAATGAATTTGAGGCAGTTATGATGAAGAGGGGGTGGAGCCGGACCTTAAGGAAGATTTATACTGTGTTGGTTTTTACGCGTGCGTGTCATGTGTCTATGTGTCTCCGTGTAAATGCAGTGGAGTAAATTAATTTTGGGATGTTAAATTCAATCTATAACTCACACTAGCCCCGTCCACACACACACACACACACACACACACACCCCCACGTACCTAACCCAGCTCTTTGCAGAGGTAGTAGACAAAGGACTTTGCATTGTCGCCAACAACAACAACAGCTTGTTATTTTACAGATAAAACGTGTGTGTTCCTACTGGTGGATCTTTGGACGCTATAGAGGAGTGTGCCTATAAATATGTTTGCTATGCAACGCAGACCAGACATTATGTATATCCATGTAACGTCAGCAGTTGCCCTCCATGGGCTGTACTTCTCTTTCCCGTTCTACCTTGCGGTGTAACCACCGGCCTGAAAAACGTTCATCAACATCCAGCGCGCCCCAAATGCACACAGGACTTTCATTCAGTAATCGCTATTTTTCGTTTCACCTGTTGTGTTGTGGGTAGACTGTAGTATTTACTTTACTACTGTATGTTTGGGTTCATGTGCGATGTGTTGTTTGACAGTATAACTGTTAGTGTTCTTAGTGTTTTGTTATATTACATGTTGCTAAATGAAAATTGATTATCGGTGTGCATTTATTGTTTTGTTCCTGTGTGTGCGTGTGTGCGTGCGTGTGTGCGTGTGTTTGTTTGTGTGCGTGTGCGTGTGCGTGTGCTTGGCCTATCTTTCTGGGCGTACCCTGACCAAGGGTGTCCTTTAGCCCCGGTGCAGTCCAACCTGTTTCAAGTGACTATTAGCTAGAAAATCAAAGCCTGCTATCAAGCCCATCTCAGCCCTGTGCCCTTTTAGAATATTCACCAACAGTCTCCTGGCCTTTCATGAGCCCCCCGGAATAAAAATAATCAAAATCAAAACGGACCTTCATGTGCAATAATAGTCAGTCTACTCTTATGGCCTCCACTGTCAATAGCATTTATAATTCATGCACCCATACGGATGGGTCCGGGGAGCGTTCAAGAGGTCCATTCCTTGCCACTGTTCATCAATAGCTGCCAGCCAGGTGGTGGGAACTTTATTATTGAGCAGCGGCCATGCTATTTTGACACAGCGTTCTTTTAATTACACAAACTTCAAAACATAGCTTGACCCCCGCCCCACCACTCCCCCTCTCTCTCTCTCTCTCTCTCTCTTTCTCCCTCTCTCTCTCTGACTTGTCCCTGCCTCCTTCTCTCTGTTGTTAATGTGAACACCGGCAGCTTCATCCCTCCCCATAGGTGTCTGTTTTACAATAAAAGGTCATCCTCATTTGTCCGCAGACACAAAAGGGACCACCGTCGAGGCGGAGGTCAGACAATCCGGCAGACAGGCAGACGGACAGACAGACATACAGACGGTCATGCAGAGAGACAGACAGACATACAAACGACATGGACAAACTGAGGATATGGGCCTCCAGGCACAAAGAGAGTGTGCACATCGGAGAAGTGATATGCATAAGGACATAAAATATACTGTGTGGCGTGTATATATATATATATATATATATATATATATACAAGGGAGAGTGCAGGGGCGATAGAAAGCACAAATGGAAGGCACGTTGAGAGACCGGGTGAATAAATAGAGATAGAGAGATGGAGATGCAGGTAGTCGCAGGTGAGGTGGAGATGAGAGGACAGGCCACTAATCACGCTAATCACGCCCCGGCCTACCTCAACCTTCTCTCTCCATAGTCCCCCCTCCCCCCTTCCCTTTCCTTCCCTCCATCCCCCCGCCCCCGAGTGCTCCTCTGCGGGGGAGATTGACGAGCAAGAGGCAGATGAGAGGATCTCCCGGTCCCCAGATTAGTACGGCCCCTCTGACAAATGAAGCCTGGAAACGCTGCCCTGGGGAAAGTGGGTAAGGAACTCTGGGTAGGAACACGGGACACCTCCCTTGGCTTGAGCATAACTGCAGGCACAGACACAAGATGGAGGGAGAGAACTATTTTTAAGAGCGACGGAGAGAGAGAGCTAGAGGAGAGAGGAAGGATGATCAATTTCCTCATGAGCTTGAGACAGAGCGACAGAGATAGGCCTAAACAGGTGTGTGAGGTGAGAAAGACAGAAAGTCGCTCTAATTAGAGTTCCCGGTGAGAAGTGACGAAGAGAAATGGTTACCGGTATATTGACAAAGAGATGGAAAGAGAGAGAGAGAGAGAGTGATAATTAATAATCCAGACCATTCTTTACACACCTGTTCTGTCCACGAATACCATGGAGTGGAGATAGCGGCTGTTATTACCCTCTGTGGATATGACACGGTACATTTATCAAAAACCTAAAAAACGAAAACATGCGTCCCTTCAACCCAGCACTCGAAAAGCGATCATCCTCGACCCCCCCAGACCATGTTGTTTAAGATTCCAAGCGTTGGCTGTGGGGAAAAAAACACATGATAGACGAGCAGATATTGAGAAAAAGTTTGATTTTATAGATGTGACGTGACCCCAGCTTGAATGACCTCCATTTTCCCAAATGGCGCAGGTCTGGGTTTTAATGGAGTCCCGGCCGGTCATATATCAGTGCCGCTCGCCTCGTAAAGCTCTCCTCGGCTCGACCTCACAAACCACCTCCGCCTTTATCGCAACACTTAGGAGGTTTTCACGAGCAGAAAGTGGATGTATTAACAGGGACTGATTTTAATACAGTTAAAGGGCGGGATACGGATTGATAAGGTACTGTATGTAGTTGTGTGTTGTCTTCTATACTGAGGACTCTACGGTATTTCATCAGTAACATCTTCTGCCCTTAACTAAGTTCCTTCCTTCCTTCCACCCTTCCTTCCTTCCTACCATCCTCCCTTCTCTCTCTCGCTGTGTTTATCTTCTGACGCCTGTGGAGAGTCACAGTTTCATGTGTTGACAGCGTGACGGCCCGTGGTTTTGAGAGCGAGGCTGACGTGGGCGTGGCAGGGTTCACTTTAGCATCCTGTCACAGCATGCGTCCGCCTTGCACACTCTGCGTTTCCACTTTAAATAAAAGACACAGATGAATGCATGAGGTAGCGCGGAGACCGTCATGCTCTTAGTGTAATGGGTCCGAGAAGACAGGAGACATGGAACAATAACACGCTGCATCCTCACTAGAATTGCAGAGAACAGCTGAGCAAAAATTAATACAAAGGGAACATTTGACCACACACACGTGCACACGATACGCACACACACACACACGCATACAGAGACACACACAGTAGCCTACAGTATGTCGTTTCTAAACCACATATGAAAATGAGCATTTCTTAAAAAGTAAAGGTTCTTTTTTTAAACTATGTAAATTGACTGAGACATTGAATTCCTCTATACTCATACTTTCATACGCCAGAATTAAAGCAACGGAAGAAAGAACCATGGCTCTTGGAAAGTTGCGTTGTAATTAACCATCTGGAATTGAATCTGGGTTTAAATTATGCAACATATTTGAGAATGGTCTTTGATGGAAAAACACCTTGAAGGGGTTACCCGACAAAAATGCTCTATATAAACACCGCAATCGGAAGAGAACCCGATTGAAATTTCATTCCGAAGCAGAGGGGTAGTATTACCCGTTCCATAACCCTATTGAAAGAAGAATTCACCATGTAAACTGTTGAACCTGATTACTTCCTGGTTGCGTTCTTTTGTGCATTCCCCAGCTACCGTTGCTGCCGAATTGACTGTAGACAAGGCGATCGGATGAGATGTACATGGCCTGTGTCTTCGTCTTGCTCGGGATTAACCTTGCCGGTGCTTGTTTCCCATTGTTCAAACAAACGCGTGATTTGCAACGCAGTTTTCATACAATCCACTGAATAGGTATTCACTCTCTCCTTGTGCATCTCCTTCCATATTTTTGCGCAACACACCCAATCTCCCCTTGACCCTAGAATGAATGCCTAAGCATGAATAGGAAAGCGCAACTTTCAGAATTTAGCCATGTGCGTGCTGTTCATACATACATGCCATGTTTTTAGGCGCAAAGCCAAAGTCAAATCACGCCTTGAATGGATGCAAACACGTTAGTACATGAAAAGGTTTGTGGAAAGTTACTACTTAATATTGTACCTTTGTGAGATACGTTTGCTCTATTACTCTCTTCCACCATTTGAGTCATAATGAAATGATTGGACATGCAGACTTAACATGTCTTTTCTTTGACTACCTCTCACTAATGTGCACATGTGCTTTGTGTGTAACAGCATACACAAGACATGCACACGGTTCACATCTGGACCTGTGTTTAGTTTCACGTCAGGTCCCGGACAGGAAACACCTGTCTAGATGAAACTAGTATGAGTGTGAGAGAGAGAGAGAGAGAGAGAGAGAGAGAGAGAGAGAGAGAGATCAGAAAACATAATCCATCTATAGTGGAAACGACACGTCACAGTCGACACGTTAAAAACAGCGTCAACAAACCAAGCGAAAACCAAATTGCTTTGGAAAAGCCAAGTCGAATGAAATTAACAAAAATGTTACCCCTCTAAATGTTATCACGTCTGTCTGTATCAGGGGGCTGAATACAGGCCATTCTTGTTCTCTGGGGCAAAGAGAGTCTGCAATTATGGAGTAGTTAAACTTCCAGATGTTGGACTATTCCTCCACATTAGCAGATTAAAAGATCACTGTCTGGACATAAGCACACACCTGCTATATTGGGGACCTGGCGATACAGAAGGGTCTTTTATAAGTCTTTGTTCACAACAATTATACATGATGTTTCCTGCAGTTAGGAAGTCAATTTCTGTTACTTTTAAGAAATACATGTTAATGATGGTATTTCTAGGACCTATCGTGTAATAGTGTCCCAATAAACGTCTGTGCCATTTCAACGACTTCACTTTAGAAAACGTGAATTCTAGGATTAATTCAATTTAGCCCAACACACACCCCCAATCAGTAAACCTGGACGACGTTACTTCTGTATGTTTTTCACGGACCCTTACTTGACCCTTGACCTCATCATTCCCTGTGACAGCTGAAACCACTCCTCTATCATTTATGGATGAAACATTAAGAAAGTTCAACCAACAATGTAATACAGATGTCTTCAACACTTTTTTGGGCCAAGGACCCCTTGGCTGATAGAAACACGGCACAGGTACCCCCTTTCGCATTTGGTATAAAATATTTGGTTGCCGGGCCAACAATATTGTACAGGGTGGCCTATTATGCCATTTATAAAATTAGGCCATTAACCAAGTTATTAAAATAACCCCCTGTGAAGACATCTGATGTAATAGAGCGTAACAGTGTGGTTTCGGAAGTAAAATTCCCATTTATTTTCTCCATTGACTATTCAGAAAATCTCGCGAGCTTGCTTTAGCGCTTTGGAGCTGTTCGGAACTCGGAGAAGATCGATGCTCTTTGTTACCATGGAAGTGTTTCAAACCCTGCAAAGTCATATTGAGTATTGCTAGCGTTGAAACGTATGACTGATGATTGTTAGAAAAATAAATTATATGAAAAGTATTGTATTATACTATTATATTGGTATAATATACACAATCTGATAACTAATTAAGAAGAAACAAGGTAGAATATGCATTTTCTGGGATTCCCAATGTGTTATGGGATGCACAGTTCTTTCACTATTACAATATGTTATGTACACAGTCTTCTTTTTTACATTTTTATTAAATGTTTTTTGCTCCAAATCAAATTGTTTATGGTCACGACCACTCTCGTAGCTGGATGGCTTTGTTCCAGGCTTATAACTCTTTAATTAAATAAGAATTTTACGAAAAGTTAATCAAGAAAATAAATGGGATTTTTCTTCCGGCACCAGAGACCCCAAAAACGAGCCCGGTCACTGTTACGCTGTATAGAACATATAAACAGGTACACATGGCCAATTCTCACCTTTCAATGACTTTGAGGGGAAAGTCCCCAGACATGTATTACATTAAGGTTGTGCAATGTACAGTATCTTCACACTGGCAATATTTCCACCTTTTTCACCATCAAAATACTACCTAATCATTCAAATGTATTTTATCTCTACACAGGCATATCAGGTAAAATGTTCTTTAGTGTGCAAACAAATGTTAAACTCATTTTTTCTAGGATTGCTATTTAAAAGATATAGACGTTTAAGTAGGAAGGAGTGAGCATTTTTCAGGTAATTACAGTAGATGTGTGTTCTCCAATCCGAAAACCCTGTATATAAATTACATATGCTCAATTTTCAGGTACAACTTGAACATGTGGGGCCAGAGTCAGTCCTGACCATTAAAAAGAAACTGGACTTTACATTTAATTTACTGTAGATGTAAAGTATCAACTGCACAGTACAACTCCAATGATATTTACCTCTATGACTAAACTCTATATACTTTTTTTTTACCAACATGCGCGCATTGCCAAGGTTATGTTTCTGGCCTAGGATCTGAACTTCTGCTCTGTTTGTTTATTATTGGGTTTGCGTTTACTGGCACATGGTACCGACTAAAAATGGAGTGAAAGTTAAATGGATGAGCAGACTGACGTCGGTTGATGTAGTGTGGGTTTCGAAAATAAAAATAAAAATGTTTCTAAAGAAGAGACAGCTCATCACAGTGTGAATGGAGAGGCATGCCTTGTTGGTCTGTTTCCAGTCATTCTTTGACAACAAACGTATACATAGCCCATACAGTATGCATCCACCTTACCAAAATGAAGGCCTCAAAACCTTTCTCTCCATATGAGCACGACGGTATCCTGTGGTCAAATGTTCATAGTATGCTAACCATCTTTATCCACCAGTCGTTTGAGCAATCTTGCACCCGTTTTGTGGCTGGCGGGCGCTTTCATTAAAATGTGTCAATATTACTTAATTTACCTATGAAAATCCACTTAATTCATTGTCTCAAATCTACAGTAAGCTAAACTTAAAAAGTATCCCTCATGGATGTATCTTACTGTAAGAACAATCTCCCTTCTTCTTGCTAATGTTTGCTAATGTTGTTGGTTATGTTGGCGCCAGACAGACAGACAACCATGTCAACTGAGAAAGATGTAATGACATTTCTGCGGGCTACGGACATACTTGACATCAAATTCATGTCATCAACATTTAATACTATCTCGGAAGTCATCAGTTAAATTGTCTGAGGATTATATAACATATGCATCTGTTAATAATAGAGACGTACAGTAGCATAAAATACATATGCATTTAATATATCTTATTTTATTGGAATATAGTCCAGTAGACTACATAGTCAATTCAAGCCAAGAAGTCAGATGCAATACAAAATACAGTACGTACTGTATACTGTGTACAATGCATTGTGAGATAAGCAGTTCAATTAAGACAGGGAATAAATAAACAAAAATCTTAACAAATTAGTCATACGTAATAATTAGGAATATTATAATCATACATAATACATTATTACAAATACACTTTGATTATAACTAAATTAAAACATTTATTTTAACACCACACAAGCAATAAATCATCCTTCAGCACGTCTCTCCATGGCCTGTCTTCATCTTGCTCAGATGAATCTTGCTATTGCTTGCTTCCCCTATTCAAAGACACGCGCTAACTGCCTAACACCTGCTATTCAGCATAGTAGAACTTTCAAACCAAAGCCGACTTGCTGTTTGCATCGCAGTTTTCAGACATTCAACAGAATAGGTAATCACTCTCTCCTTATGCATCTCCGCGCATTTATTAGTGCGACACTCCCAATCTCCCATCGACCCTCCAATGAATGCATATGCATAAATAGGAAAGCGCAACTTGCGATGCTGTGTTCCTTCAGCAGGCAGAATACCATGTTTAGCCATGTGCGTGCTGTTCGTACATACAATGCCATGTTTTTAGGTGCAAGTACTAAATTCCGCCTGAAACGGGCGCTAACAAGTTAGTACATGAGGCTCAATGTGTTTCAGAGTTCTTGTACAGTGTGTACCTGTGTAGCTGTACTGGTGTTGTGCCCTAGAGTTTTCACCATTAGCATACTATTTGCATTGAGTCATATCGTTGTATGCTTATATAAAATATCCATCCATCCATCCATCTTCATCCGCTTATCCGGAGACGGGTCACGGAGGCAGCAGCTCCAGCAGGGGACCCAAAACTTCACTTTCCCGAGCCACATTAGCAAGCTATGACTGGGGGGTCCCGAGGTGTTTCAAGGCCAGTGTGGAGATATAATCTCTCCACCTAGTCCTTGGTCTTCGCCGAGGCCTCCTCCCAGCTGGACGTGCCTGGAACACCTCCCAAGGGAGGCGCCCAGGTGGCATCCTTACTAGATGCCGGTACCACCTCAACCGGCTCCTTTTGACGCAAAGGAGTAGCGGCTCTACTCCGAGTTCCTCACGGATAGCTGAGCTTCTCACCCTATTTCTAAGAGAGACGCCAGCCACCCTACTGAGAAAACCAATTTCGACCTCTTGTACCCGTGATCTAGTTATTTTGGTTATAACCCACCCTTCATCACCATAGGTGAGGGTAGAAACCAAATTTGCCCTATAGATGGAGAGCTTTGCCTTCCGGCTCAGCTCTCTTTTTGTCCGTGCGATAAAGCGATTGCAATACCGCTCCTTCTGCTCCGATTCTCTGGCCAATCTCCCGCTCCATTGTTCCCTCACTCGTGAACAAGACCCCGAGGTGCTTAAACTCCTTCACTTGGGGTAAGGACTCATTCCATAACCTGGAGTACATTGAAACTGTTTGTGAATGGCTGTATTTTCCAAAAAATATTTACTAGTCGTTTACGCTGTCGGCACCATAGTCGGCCCACTTTAACCATGCCCGTATAGCAAAGAAGAAGGGGAAGAGGCTAGTCGGAAGAGGCTAGTCGGAAGTTACGTTCTGGCCAGAAAGTTGGCGCATGAGCAGTTGTTATAGCTATCTGGCGTGTGCAAAACACTAGATGACATTTTAAAATCTATTTAATTGTATGAATATTGGTCTTTGCTGAGCTACACTAATTTATATCAACATAGTGTTATGTTATTTTAAGATCTTTTCTACTCTTTGCTGAGTGGCAAAAACATGTATGTGATGCAATAATGTCAGAACATATGTAATTTAGTCTGTGGTTGCAGTTTTCAGAGTGTAGGTCACATCATAAGTGAACATGCCATGCCTTTCCACCTCAATGTGCTCTCTATGGCTGTTGGTTAGCTTTGCCACAGTGTGTGTTATCAAACCATACACACCTGAATTCTGACAGGTACCTTGGGTTAAAGGCCCTGCGAGGCACGAGGATTGACACAATAACAATTTGCTAGTAGTCATAATGTCAAGAGCATAACCTGTGACAGTGAACAGCTTGTCAACTATCAACTATCTTTTGCGCTTCGTGCCCATCATTCAACGCAAACCTTATAGTATATTATAACATCAATAGTGGTTTTAACCAACAATTAACTTTTTTCAGGCACACTGAAGTTGATTATTTCTTAAATAACCACTTAATAATAAAGGACCTAGAATATTCTGACATAATAATACAGTATAATATTTTTCTATACACAGAACAACACAAGTACCTATAAGCAGCCATTGAGCATGGCAGCGACTAAAACATTCTGTAGAATTTCAATCGCAGCTATACAGGAAAATAATCTTGAAGTACCGGGCTTACAACCAGGAAGTGCGTGAAATGAAAAGGTACATGGCCATCATTATCATTCTGTACAATAGATGTGCAGAATATACTGTATGAATATATTCCTTTGACCTTGCAATCACAAACTGCTATAAAATTGTATGGTTGTATTTTTTTAACACAGGTGAAAAACTACAACGTGGTTTACGGGTTGAGGGCAACATTACGTGTTTCTTGAACAGTTTTCATGCTATAAAATGAGGCAAGGATTCACGTGACTGAACAAGTTGGTGATATTCTTGAGTGTATATTATGTAGTTACAGCAAATTTGTAGACAGTATCGGGCTATGGATCGATCATTATCAGTGTCACCCAACCAAAATATCATTTTAGATAGCACAAATGACGAGCATCTAGATAAACAAATGGATTGAATATTAGGCCTTCATGGTTTTCTTTAAAGCTTAAGAAGCATACAGACGGAAGCAATATCTACCGTGACCTGTTTTCATCTCCTTCTCCTCCTTCACACTCTCCCTCCTCCCTGCTTTTCCTTATTTCCTTTTCGTCTCCTTCAAGGTCAATCGTCAGAGCAAGGCAACATGTCACCGCTTCTTTGTCTATTCAGATAAAATTGCTGCATTCATCGTATGTCAGATAAACCGAAAAAAAAAAAAAAACGGAGTGAGGAGGAGAGAGTAAGGGACAGAGAGAGCGAGAGAAAGGGGGGAAAAAAAACAACAAGCCTATCATTGCGTCCTCTAGGATGGCCCCAGCCGGGTTTTATCTGTCCGTGATAAATTCAAGAGCTCTCTCTCT
>JAODUH010000013.1:1183225-1205865 GCA_027564835.1 Typhlichthys subterraneus | reverse complement strand
CTGTCAATGTCTTCGGGGTTCCATTCTCTGACTGAGATTGAGGTGGCTGGGGAGCGGGTCTGGGGTCCCTGGTATTGATTTGACTCATTTTGTATTGTTTTTAATGACGTTGTAGTGTGAAGCACTTTGTATTACATGAATTTGTGTGAAAAGTGCTATATAAATAAAAATGGATTGATTGATTGATTGACGAGTACTGGCTAAATACAGTAGGATATGGAAGCCATGCAGGAGAGTTAGAACTGCATCTTTGCACCATTTTGCTTGGGTGAAAATGTCTGCGCACCCATTCAGAAGCAATGTTGGCCTTGCTATATAATTGAAAACATCGGTTTCCCTGAACCACAAGCTTCTTATCATCAGCGCCTCGTGATCAGACCGGCGGGATGACACCGTCTTTTGTTCCAGCCCACGTGACAGGCACATTGCGCCACCCAGCCAGGACAATCAGGGGGTTGGGGAGGAGGGGGGGTTCCTGCTCGCCATCTGTCCCCAGACGTGAAGCGGTCCAGGTGGGAGGGATGGCGGCCAGAGGGACCCTTGGTCTGGCTGTGGCGGGAGCGGCATGGACCGGTGCTATTATCCCAGTGGTCATGGGTCCTTGCACATATTTCATGGTTGCTGCTGAGATGCCTTCCCTCAGCCGTTAGCGGGCCCTTCAGGACACGGGAAGAGCCTGTCCATCATATGAGGCTTTTGTTCCCTTGTGACGTGTGGAAAAGAGCTCTCCTATTCACTGACACTGACCATCTTGTCTCTCTAACTGGTTAAAGAGAACAGAGAACGGGAATGGGGGGGGGGGGGTGCATCCCCCCTGAGAGAGAGAGAGAGAGAGGAGGACACAGCTCAGGACAGAAACGAGGTAGACGACATGCGACGGACGCACAGACCAACAAACTAGCCAAAGGAAATCAGCGTGACCTCAGAGCGGGACGCGTAATTAAATATCCATCAGCCCTTTTTGTTTCCCACAGTTTATTGGGATTTTTTATTTTACCGGTCTCAGCAAACGGAGGACGATGATGAGGAGCAGGAGGAAGGAGAACGCAAAATAAAGCGAAGGATGAAGGCGGGGAGATAGAACTTGGGAGCTTGGATCCGGGACGGGGTCATCGAAATCATTTAAATTATTGATTGATGTCGGGGGAAGGGAGGGGGGTTGAATGAGCGGGGGGCGTTTGAGGATGTAATTAGAGCGGATCGGGACCAAGACTGGAATTATAACAGATGACGCTGGAACCCGCATCGCCGTTTGGCCATTAATCTCCGTTAACGCAGGCCAGGATATTAAAAATCCTAATTAGAGGGACAAAAATGTTGCAGAGGTGTGTGTGTGCCTACGTGTTTGTTTGTTTCGAACGGGAAGAGGGTTCTCGGGGACCCGCATTTCGTAATAATCGCTACCGTGGGGGAATTATGTCCCAAGGTATGGTAATGGTGTACTGCTGGTATTAACTCAGTAATTACAATGATAAACTGTTTGCAATATGCCACCGCTTAACAGTACCAGGGGATGTGCTATTTTTAATAGAGTGTTACAATATCGGTGTGTATTGACGATTTAAAGATTAGGTATGTGTGCACTTTTACACGCGCATTATTTAGTTGAATAATTAATGGAGCATGAATTTCTCATTTGCAATTTCAACGTATTGAAATGGAAAAGGCTTTTTACCTTTATGCATATTTTACTTGTCACATTTTTGCACTTTACTTTGTTTTCTTTCATGTTTTAAACAGGCAACTATGTTGCCATGGTAGGTTCTAATAAATAAAGCATCTTCATAAACTCCTTCATTGTTTGTGTCATTTACTTTTAAGGTACTAGCTCAAGGTAAAAAAAAAGTCTTGTGATACAGATAAACGGTCTCCAGAGGAACGCGATGACACGCATGACGATATCCTCATGGGGAATAGGGATGGGGGTTCATTGTGATGTCATCAGTAGTGGCCTTGAACTGCAATGTTTGTACCGGGTTACATCAGTCTAGATTGAGGTACATAGGCTGCAGGCCAATACCGTGTTCATCAATAGTGGCACGCCTTGCGTGACTCCACTGTGACTTTGCCAATAGATTATGAAATCATACGGTGTCAGCTATTCAATATCATAAATTGCTCTGTGTGTAGTTGGCGTGCCTGTGTGTGTGTGCACGTGTGCGTGTGTGTGTGCATGCGCTCATGATGTAAATATGCAAGGGGTTAATGCATACATGTTCCTGTATTCATTCCGCATGATTACAGTAGGGTCTGTCCTTGAATTAGTCAGATCAAGTGCACCCTGTATGCTCCGGTCATTGCACACATGCATTCAAACACACACACACACACATAAAAATCAGGCTTAAAACACATATGCACCCCCTCCTTAAGATGAAAATTAAGACAAATACCAGTTATATAGGCCTACACAGCAAATAAAACATTTCACCTCTAACTAAGTTATTTTTATGGTTTTGCTGTTATACTGAAAGCAAACATATCTGCACATGCACGTTCGTATATGTGTGTGGGTGTGTTTGTCTGTTTGTGTATGTGTGACGCCAGTGCTTTGTCATTACGTTAATGGTGTTTCTCTGGGGCTGGTCATTAAGTTAGGATATTAAAGCAATCTGCTGTTTTCATATGCAGCCGGGGTGACGCGTGGGGTCAGCGCCACTTCAAGTCATTATTCATACATGCTGGGAACACACACCCACACACATACTATGATACTATAACACACACAAGCACAAATGAGGAAATACATATAAGGGGTCACACCGGATAATTTTGTCATTGCGTTTCTGCCTGGCACAATCTAGGACATTCCATGAGCAGCAACAGAGCCCTCTTACGCTGTGTTTTATGCATATGCACTCTTCAAGACAGATTGATCCTGGGATTTATGAACCAGGCTTGACGTGCATATTATTATTGTCATTATCTGTTCCGGGTGCAGGGATATAACATTGGACCGGGCAGAGGCGGTGTGGAGCCGGGGCCTATCACCGGAGCAATCGCCTGATTGGTCTGATTTATGAATTATGCAGAGCAGTGAGCGCCCGAGGACACGCCCCTAGAGGTGCCGGGCTGTAAAAATGTGTTTTAGCCGATTGATTAATCAAGGGTGCAGCATGGGAATTGCGTGTGTCTGTTGTTAATGTGTCGGTATCTGTATATGTGTGTGCGTATGCGTTGTATTGATGTTTGAGGTGGAGAAGGGTGAGATGAAAAATTATATTTGTATGTACAGTATGTATACCATACATATGAATGTACAGTATAGTATGTATGTATGTATGTATAGGCTACTGTATGTTTGTGTGTTCTAATGAATGGTACTTCCAATTTAAAAAGATGAGAGCAGAGAAACTGCCATGAGACAGTATGTGGTGTATGATTCTCGCTGTTATTTGCTTTTTTCCATACTTTTAACTTTAATTATAATTGTTCACACATTTGGGCATTAGACAATTTCTGCCATTGTTATTACTCTTCCCCATCGTTATGCCGTACCTTGTGCTTTAAAACAGCATGCCACTGAGAATAATGAGTCTCTTGGGGTTTTACAGTAATTGGATCTTTTGGGGGAGAGGAATATAACTGGGTCTTATAATATGATGTTTTTGGTAACTCTACTTAGTCTGAACAATAAGTCATAAGTTATGTGACAATACAAAACTTTTTTAGATAAAAGAGATGTGACCTGCAATGCAATTTGTTTTTTTTTGTGTTTTTTTGCTTTTAAATACAGACAATACTGTAATTCCTATCAAAATATAGATTATTTACATACATTTGCTAGGTGGTTTACAGTACGACAAGGGTTGGATGAAATCATGACTAATGATAATAGCCAAAATGAGTGTTAGCAGACAACATATGTTGTATCGCCATTTTCAAGTTGAACATCAAGAAATAATGATTCACTTCAGGTTCTGCAATTGGGAAAGAAAAAAGGTCAACGTATACATACATCTACCAGTTAGGACATGGCTAGGTTATCTTTATTTTTGCTTTTATTCCTATTATAAAATAAATAGAAAACCCTGTATCTGTATTTAGTCCATTCTTTTATTAATAACGTTTCCTTTTCACAAGCAAATCCAATGGAAAGTTGGTTGTGGGTTTAATCGTTCCTATGGAGGATCCATGGAGGCTTGTATTTGGTCTCTCTCATTAAATACATTCCTATGGCAGGGGTTGTTGTCAATCATTAGCATCTGTATTTGCTTCTAGTGTTTACTTGACACGTAAATGCAAACCACGATGGAAATAAAGATAATTTTGCAGATGCTGCGACTGAAGAGTCTTACAATGACAGGGCAGTGGTAGTCAACCCACAGAGCAGCACTGGGCAGCAGCAGCTTGGCAAGGAGAGCTGCCACACCACCCATCTCCACTTGGGACAAGGCAAAGCGTTGCCATAGTAGCCCTGGGCAAGGACACGTATAGTAACCCCATTTTAAACGCTTTACCACCCAGCCTCCCGTGGAGGTCTTAACTTAATAATTACCGGTCCAACGCCGCCCAATAACTTGAATAATGCAATGGTAGAACACTGGAAGACTTGCCTGCTCAAAATATGTCACAAGAACGAGGTAGATGTTGGTCTGCAGATCAATTCCGAGCTGATCAAGACCTCGTCGAACTAGAAAGGAGCGGGGGCCCTTGGTCGGGGCGAGGGCCAGGCTATGGGAACAATACACTGTGTGATTATAGATTCTGAGAGCAGTGCAGGACTCTGAAGCAGAGATTATTATACATTTGGTCATTGGCAATGAGAACACTACAGGGGAGGGAAAAACAAATATTAGGGCCCCTTTCAATGCCAGGACCAGCGTAAGCTGTTTTCCATTTTAATGCATTCTGTGTGTATAAGCGAGAAAGGGGAGATGGCTCCCCCCACACCCCCCGCCCCCATCCTTCAGTGTGTATGTGCTTGTCCGTGCGCGTGCGTGCGTGTGTCAGTGATTTGGCAAGCTCCGATTTACATTTTTCTTGCACTGCCTGCGAAATGTTTTCAGACGTGGCCAGCGTGACTGCAATAATATATAAGTCTCGCTCTCTCACCTTCTCTCGCTCTCTCACTCTCTCCCCTACACACACACACATGAATGTGCACACACACTGCAAACACAGGCGGTTTGGGAGAACCACAATAGGTGGAATGCCGCCACAATTGCCTCCAGTGTGAGAAAAATGGAAATACACACTCGGCTGATTCTGCGGTTAGCTTTCCAACCACACCTCTGCTTAGTCTGGTATTGACTCGCTGACTTATAGTGAAGCTACTTCAACCGCGCGCGTATATCGCCAAGCACTATCGCAAACGCTCCATATTGTGGAATAAAGTCAAAACTCCAAACCACCTCTATGTATTCTTGCTCGTATTCGTCGACGTGCAGATATCAGATATAGACGTCCTCGTCACGCCTGAGGGTTTCTGATCTGTGTGGGCCTTACCTCGCAAATAAATAAATAAAAATAGAAAACGCACAACTGTAAACGATCCACACCTCGGTCTATAAAATACAAAACCCACCCGGGGCTACATGGCTACTGCATGATCTCCATCGGAGCTTTGTCATTATAAGTATAACGTGGGTATTGATTCCATAGGTTTGACTCTAAATGCAACGATGTCTTCCTCCGAGAGTCGATTAAAGCCTTTTTCGTATTGATGCACTGTGTTTATGTCTAAGCTTGAATGAGCAAGCGAGCGGGGCAGAGTGAGAGAGAGAGAGAACTTGTTTTCTTAAAGGTGTGTGAAGGAGAGTAGAGTGTGGGTGTGTTTATTGATATAGGCATTATAAGCACTAGGCCGACGTGATCCAGTATCAGGATTCACCTGAGCCATGAATCCCGGACCAGGATCCTCGAAGCCCGGGGTTTAATTCACATCACATTCCTTCAATTCGCTATTCTGCTCGTCAATCTAAATTCTCTCCAATTCCCCTCCCCCACCCCTTAATCAATGCACCGACCGCCAGTGTATTAGCCTGTAGTCTTGGTAAGAATATAAAATAGACCTGATTCCCATGTGTAATATCAACGTGACTTAATACTATTAGGATCATTATATTCTTTGAAAAGTTATGTCAAAATATTGATCAATTTTCTGGCTCTTGAGGCCCCTCTGTGGATATTCTTGTCATGAATTCTTTTTGGATTTCTTTCTACAAATAGCAGCTGCTTAACCAACTGTTTCTGCATGAGCCAACACATTGCTACAATAATAGTACCACCTAGTTCCAGAGAAAGAGAGAATGCTATCTTGGCTAATAGGTGTTTAAGCTCTTGGTTCAGAATAATTAGCATTGTGCAAGAAATTACATTTAAAAGAAAGACTAATATAATTCCATGTTATACTGTCTGCCGCTTAAGCAATATATGGTAGGCTGTTGTAAACATGGACATTTCCATTTTGTTTTCAAGGAACGGTTATTCCGAGGGAAATAAACAAATAAAAAAAATAATAAAAGATTGTGATGCACACCTTGCCCTGGTCTCCCGTGCTAATTAAAGCGAAGATGGGTACGACGGGATGTGATAACCCCCAGAATCATGTAGACTAGTTGTAATGGCTGACCCCTTTGCTGCTCCCCGCACGGCGGACAGAAATCTCATTTGAGAGGGAGCCATTCCAATTTGCCGTGGCGAGGCGAGGTGTCAAAGTCTCAAGCAGGCAGAAAAACATCCCTGCGTGCCTTCCCTTTTGTTTGAGAGCGCACGCAGCCTTGTATGAGAAAGCAAAGAGCCCCGAGTCTGGATCACGTTGGGGTTCACGTCGTCGACGTCTCTCGATGTTTATATCCCCTCGCTTTCATTTCGTCTTCTTCAATTCTGAGGAAGCAGAGTGTTTCCTATCGTCGTGTTGTGTGTGTGTGTGTGTGTGTGTGTGCGTGTGCGTGTGCGTGTGCGTGTGCGTGTGTGTGTGTGTGTAAAGGAATATGCTGGTGATCAGAGCAAACATGAGAATTATAAACACAGTCCATCTTCATTAGGCTGCAGGCCAGATATTACTGGACTGGATGGCCTGGAATGTTCCGTCGACCATTTAGCCGAGGGCAGGAGGGCTGCTGTGTGGGGCTCAAACTCCCCTTTGATCCTCTGCAATGTGTGTGTGTGTGTGTGCGTGTGCGTGTGCGTGTGCGTGTGTGTGTGTGTGTGTGTGTGTGCACGCGCATACGTTTTAGTGCAATGCAATTTCACATCCCAAGTACGCCAGCTGGTCCACGTTAAAGTTCCAAGGTAACCATGGCGCCCCACGGCTTGTGGAGAAAGTGTTAGTGTGTGTGTGTGCACTAACATGTGGTATACGTTTGGATACCCCCTCCACCCCCCCCGGCTTCAACTTTTAAGGAGGTTCGACACTGAGCTTTTGCTTCTACCAGGTAAACAGGACATGGGTCAGTGGTAAGACAATGTATACACACACACGCACACACGCACATACGCACACACACACACACACACACACACACACAGGGGAGGATACCTGCGCTGGTCTTCCATCTAAATGAAATGTATCTGTTTCAGTGGGGATCTTTGGTAGCACATGGTGTAAATAGTGCTTTGTATAGGCTATTCCACTGCCAAGAACATATCTACAGAGGATGCTGATTCTGCACACAAGGTGGAATGAACCAGACTAATAGCTGAAAGCTTTACTTAGAGTGGCTTTACGTACTTTTTGTCTCATTGGGGAGTAAGTAAACTGAAAATACTGAAGAATTGTGTGCTAAATGTTTTGCGCTAGTGTTTAATAATAAGAATGCAGAATGAAATGTTAAATATATAAACACTTACACACGCTACTGTGAAAATGAAATATTTAAATAAAAAAATGTAAAATCAATAGGAATTCAACCTGGTAACAAATATCACCATCATTTAATATGTTTTTTATTTTATTTATTGTTTTAGGTGTCAAACACTCGCCATGGTAACACACCTGTTCGTCAATGGCAGACATTCATATTAGCTTTTGAGCAGATCTAACAAAAGCTGCTATTGACAGTAACACTTTGTTTAACCGCACACCCACACACACACACACACGCATACACACACACACACATGTTCAACCACAAAAGAGCATTATATAAGTTATTGTTTGCAATAAAACAGCAATGATTGGTTAATCTAGAAATTGCATCTCATACAGTATTCTTTGTCTTGGTAACCCGCTATAGAGCTGCCATTATGAGTTAGATGGAAACGATTTGGACAAAAATGGGAAAACAGAAAGCACCTAACGCACACACATGGAATAATTTTACTGAAGACAGCCATCCCTTACCGTATTCAAATGTTTATATCAATCTCTCTCTATCTATATAGGCAGCTATCTAGCCTCTGTCTATATGTGCATATACTGTGCATATATGCCTAGCTTACAGTATGTCTGTATCCAAGCAATCGACAGCTGTCCTCAAATAATATTTGTATAAAATCCTGTAGAATGTATAAATGCATGCGTGCATTAGCGTATGTGTTAGCATTTGACTGAGGCACATGGAGGCCATGTTTGCATGCATGACATGTATTGTATGGAACATGCATGTTGTGCATACTGTATAGCCTGACAAGCCCGTTCAATAGCTTATACTCATAGGACACCACTTTACAAGCATCGAGCTACCTTTAGCATGCTACATGTAGCTTGTGTCATATTATGTTTTTGGAAACAACCTAAAAGTTTAACTTATTTTGCGCATTTACACATTTTGGAATTTCTTCATATAATTAAAATAATGTTTATTGTTTTTGAGGCCATGAATCACAATTTTATCAATATCCATGTGTAAAAAGAAACCTCAATTTTAAAGAATGGTTCTCAGTCACACAAATTACTGTAAAATGGCAAAGATTAAATAAAAGCTCTTTTTGTTTCTCCAAAAGAAAAATAGTCCTGCTATCAACCTGTCCACTGCGGCAAGCAAAATCTAATGAAAATATAGTGCTACATATTGATAATGATATTCTCTATCGCCCCTTCCCCGCCTAATCACAGATGGAATAAGGTGCAGAGGAAAGAGCTCTCCTGCTGTGACAGCCACAATTCATCACAGCTTTAATTTAGTCTGTTACTGGGGTGTCGATAGGACGCACACCGCATGGTGACCCACACACGCACGTGTGCGCGCACGGACTCTTGTGACCCTTATGAAAGACCATCCATCCCCATGTCACCTCCGCTACAAATTCACGCGCACTCAAAAACATGCATGCATGCACACATGCACATGTACACACACGCACACTTTTTTCACACATGCATGCGCACACATACACCACGCCCGCGCACACACACACACACATTAAGGCACTACCATTGTCCAGAGAGATATGTGTTGTGTGCGGTTGGTTGTGGCCCCCTAGCTCAAGGCCCTTCTACCCAAGATGTGTCATCAGTCATTTAAAGCAATTAAGCACTTTTCAATGAGAATAGCCCCGCTCTTCCTTGAGCAAGACGAAGAGGAGCGATTCGCAGAGCCATTTTCCACCAAATCCTATTAGAGGTGGGGAATAGGGGGGAAAAAACGAGGTTGAAGACTTAAAATGGAGGGCTTTTATTTAAGGACTAGGAGGTATTACAGGCCAGATTACTCTCGGCTTATGTTCCTAGTAGGGGAAATTACATTCCCGCACACCCCCCCTGCATTTCTTTTTCTTTTCTTTTTTTTTTCCTTTTTTTTGGAGTGCCAGGCTTTGGAGTCGACGATGAGAATCACCTTAAGTCTCTCTTGTTTTTCACTTCCCCACTTGGATAAGTTGTACTGGTTCTTGTTGTGTTTTGCTAGAGCGATTTCTGCTTTGCCATTTTTATTGGCACCTACTGAGCTTTTAGCGGCCTCTGGGGACATGTCTTCGGGTGCGGTTAATGTTGATGCCACCCCTTTCTTTTAAGGGAAATTACTTTTTCTCTTCGAGATCTCCACTTAATTATTGATAGCAGAGCAAAGACATGAGCGGGAATTCCTCTGGATGAAACAGTCGCGTTCACGTCTCAAAAAGGTTTGAAAAAATACACCATATAAACATGAGTCAACATCTAAATAAAAGCAAAGTACAACTCCACTTTGGCTGCGCCTTTTATCCACTGTTTCCCCGACTTCCGCCAATGCATTATTGCAATTTCATGATTATTTTGTCACGAAATCCATTTAATAGTCAATACCTGGAAGCCTAGGTAATATAATGTTGGCTAATTGCTGTCCCATGGTGTGTTAAAGCAACACTGTGCGCTGTTTGACTCATGTTTACAGCTGGTATCAGGACCTCCACAACAACCCGTCTCTCAAAACCGATGCCCCCAACATTATCTGCTACTGCGCTTTTACCCTGAGAAATAATGTTTTGAATATATATTTTTTTCCCTTTCTTCAGTTGCCAGGCAACGCAAGGAATTGCTTAAATGCCAGATGATATAAGGCAGGGAGGGATAAGGTGGCAATTTTTGGGGGCAATTTTGTTGGGAATTGCCTTTCCATTGTTGCTTTTGTTGCTTTGAACATTTTCTTGCCATTTTATATTGAAACACAATTTTTGAACATGTGTTGTCAATTCTTGCATCCGCCATCTACACTTTCATACTTATCTGCATTTTATTTGTTTATTTTTCCCAATATAGTCAGTATACAGTTTTTGAGGAATTAGGTGAGTCCAAATATACAGTAGCTATTCCTTTTTTTGATTTAACAAGGTGACCTCCATCTCTGTTTACATTTACTTCAGTGCAGTAAAGTCATTACAACCTACAGGTACCTCATCACCCACTGTGCATGCTCCCTTTCTCCTATTAATCTATAGCACAGTCACAGTTGGCCTTGCCACAGAGACGGCTTGTCCTCACCTTGAAAATGAACCAAAAAGATGAAGAAAAAAAAAAATGTAAAAAAAACGTTTGAAGGCATGTGTATGTGTACAAGCTGTGCTGTAGTGTTGTAGTACTGTATAAATGACGTGCATGTGAGACGGGCTATAAAACAGGTTCGTAGTTTATTTTTGTTAACATGAAAGAAGAGCTAAAATGTGGCTGAAATGGACATCTGTAAAGAATAGACCTACTCATTTGGCGCTAATCATAACAGGCTGACTTCATCCATGTAGCTGTAGCGGCCCACGCGCCTCTTGCGGGAGCCGAGAGGAAAAAAAACACAGATGCACACTTCCAAATTTGAATAAAAGGTCAAATAGCTTTATCAATAATTGTGGAAAATGTGTTTTGTGAGGAGAAGGACCAGCCGACCTGATAGTGGCCAGCATGCTGATCAATACCAGCCACAGAGATCGATAGAAAAGAGGGGTTGAGGTGGAGTCGGGGAGCGTTTTGTCATCCAACGGTACAGTCCAATATCTGCGCTCGTCCATCAAAGGTGGGGACGGCACTTCGTCTTCCTCTTTAATTGAAAGCGCACCGAAACAAGTTATTTACATGACGGGACAGATTTGAGCGGGTGTGCGTTCAGTCTTGTGTGTTTGCTAAATGTTTGTTTCAACTGAGGCTCCGTTTTCTCGCCAGCATGGCTGACTGTCAACTTAAGATGTGAATATAGACTAAAAGAATGTTGATAAAAATACGGCCGTCTTTGAAGAAGACACGTTTCTGTGTAGTCCCATGTCTTCATCAGGGAAAAATTGGTATGCTATTTGTATCTCACAATTTTGTGAGATAAAAAGCCCCAACATAGAATAATTATTTGATTTTACCTCCCCCCCCAAAAAAAAAACTCCTCATCACTTGACTTCTTGTAAGAACTAAAACAACAAACCACACTCTTGTGGTTTAAAGGCAACCCAGCATCTTTTTTTATTGTTCATTTTGAAATGTGTATTCCTTATTCCTTTTTCAGCACAATCTGTGGCTAAGATTTTGGTTGGCTGCCTTTGATTCCAAATATGCTATGGGGTATTATTTCATTTCAATGCACATATGGTTGAAGAGACCGGGAATCCCCTATACTCTGTACACTATGGAGTTGCATTTATTGTATACTCTGCATTCTGTTTTTTATATCTAATTGTACATGTCTACATTACGATGGAACGTTTGCAAATGACACATGCACAGTATACATCTGGTTTTGTAGAAAATTATTATAATGAATCACACTGTAGCCTTATGGATAGTTTGGAAATTGAAGTGTTGCTTCAAACATGTTGAAGTATTTGTACAATGCTCCAATCAATAAAAACACATTTGATTCCAGGCTCACATTCTTGTATGTGTGAATTCAATAAATGACATGTTCTGTTTTTGGTGCTAGCCTAATATACTGCAGGAAAATAAATCACCTCACTTCGCAAACTGACCTTAACAGTATTTTGTGTCGAAATGGTAAACGCTTATCAGCTAGTGAGAACCAAACAGCTACTATCCTAAATTAGGTTTAACGGAAATTGCATGACATTGAAAATGAGCTGATGGCGAATAACCTTACTTAGTTTCAAAAAGTCGTCGGACATAAGAATATGTAATCAAGCCATCGTATTGCCTTAACCTTCTGATGGTCATCTTGTTTCAAAGGGAGGCCCTGAATGATTCAGCGATCTTCTGTGCTGTATCGTGTTTGCCCTGGGTGACCCAGTCTGAACTCCAAATGCTACTGTGTGTCACCGTGTCACCGCCGCAGCCAAAAAAGACCAGGGGGAGGAGACCTTGTCTCTGCCTGGGAGCCAGCGAACATCTGTCGAGCACATCCACATGTGTAGCAGGCTCTTCAGACCACACCGGCTGAAAGCAGTGCAGCATGGGATCCAATGCAACAGAGACTAACAAGTTTGAAACCAAAACAGTCAGTGTGTGTTTGTCTTCTCAGCGAAAACCTTCCAACTCATCTATGTATAGGATTCATGTAAACACATGTCTTTCAGTTCTTTATTTGTAGTGGACATGTGGAGAATGACATTGACATGGAAAACCAACTACTGATGTGGAAATGTGTCAACTAATATATATGCCTTAGCAACGTTTATGGTCTACTGGCAAATATATGTCCATGTTGTCCCTTGTTGCCTGTTGACATATTTAGCTAGACATTTTCCACATCTTTGAATCATCCAACTTCAGCATTTATAGATAAAACAGATGGTTCTGGCAACTTTAGCGGATAAAATGTGGATCCATGTTATTCCAAAATTGTATAAATACTCTTTCCGGTTATTGTCAAGGGTTAGGCTAGGTCCTGAACGACTGAGAATATGGAATGGGAATTTACTTGGAAACCACAGCAAAGCAGGGCAGCCAAGTTCAGCAATGAGTTCAAGACTAAATGAATGCATATTTCCCTTTTAGTGGTGACAAACCTAGCCAAAGGCACACTCTCCCCTTTAGATGGGATCTCAGTCTAAATTAAATGGTGATTGGAAAAGTCTCTTCTATTTGTGGGTATGAGTTTTACAAATGCAAATTTCCCTGCTTTGTGCTCCCACGAATTCATATGGATGAATTCAAATAGTTTTCCTGCGTTCCCAATCAGGTCGGCTCTGTAAGTATTGCGGGGCACAGAGCCAGTGTTTGTCTGAGATTTTCTCCACTCGAAGGTCTTTACAGACTCCATGAAGAAACCTTGGCAGCTAAGCTGAAGTGTCCAGATACATTTTCCCCACAGTCAGAGTTACGGGGCAGCTTTGGCTAACACAGTTAGCCAAGGTTAACTGCACATGTGTTAAATTAATGTTGAAGGGCTTCAGTTATTTTAGCGCTGCATTTCATGGTATGTTGACATAAGGGATGCTCTGGCCAAGCCCTTGCCTATAGCATCTAAGCCAATGTGCATTGTTTTATTCTTCTTGCCTCTGTGGACCACAGTACATGTTTGAACATCATCAATTTCCTAAAATAATAGCCGTTGATGGTCACAATAAAGGCATTTTTTGACAACATTTGTTTTCCTCTGATGCTGACAATGTCTGGTAAACTTGCATAAATCCTCAATTGAACAGATCCTTTGATTCTACCCCTGTAGTATAGTGGCCTATGTATAATAACTATACAGTGTAATATCTATATTAGGGCCAATATATGGGCCAATATTGGGCCAACTTGAAAACATGACTTAGGTCATTATTTTAGGACGGTGACGACATGCTATTCGACTAGCATGGCATTGTGTTTCTATCACAGCATTTGCATCAATATTTTCAGAATCTGAACATTTCTGAACCTTTCTCCCTTCTGGTTTAAAAAAAAAGGAAAAATGAGAATACTTACTTTATTTTTACTCACACTAAGGTATTTTGCTAAGAAAAGCTTTTTTTTCCCCTATTTTTAAATAATGCTGACCTCATTTAGAATGCTAAGAACAAAAAAAAGGTTCAGTATTTTGGAGGTTATATGACCTCATCATTGAAACACATCTGCTTGGCCTAAGGGTTTGTGGGAGCAAATGAGCCTTGACAATTATTTTCATAAAAAGCAATAAAGACCAGTAATTATAAAAATGCCAATAAGAATTCATCTTTCAAAAATCTATAAAGCTATTAAGTCTGTAATTAAAAAGATGAGCGGCTAAGCCTGAGAAAATTGCATTTTCCCGGACAAGTGGCTGTGAAGCCTATCTAGTGTTTGTTTTGCAAATTCTTCAACAAAAACATTAACTTTGAAATATTAATCCGATCTATGGTATTGATAGTAGTGCCCCATTAAAAGGCAAGGGCCCCGAACTTCATACATGCACGCTTCATTAGCTACACCTTCACCGCAGTACCAAAGGGTCATTAACCCTCCATCTTGACTCCTACACACATACATAAACAAAGAGACATACACAGATACACATGCAGTACTGTAGTGTAGCCGACAATGGGTATAAACTAGCTGTGGAACATGCTAAAGTAATTTAGCATGACTTATTTGTGATTCATGTGAACAAAAGTCATTCAAGTCATTCAACAAAATCATTAAAGTAATTGCCTAGAAATTGTATATTTTATACATACATTATACTATGAGGAGTGAAATGTCATATTTCTCCTTTCTTCTATATACATATCCTGCAAGAAACTAGGACGTATTCAATGAACATTACTTGTAATGCCATCAGTTTACCTCACGTTTTCAATAAAACAGTAACGACATGGCCTTACTTCAAGGACATTCAGTTCAATGCAACCAAAACTAGCGGTAAGTAAAGAATTTGGAATGCAAGGATTTTCTTGTGAACTCACAAAGACAGTGTCATATTTGCCTCTCATCTCAAGCCACTAGACAACATCTTGTTTGTTCTGTGTGTCTCTCTCATCCTAATGTTTTGATCTGGGCTGTGTGTTCACTGTGGACATTAGAACATCTCTCGGACCAGTAATGGGCTTTGATTCCCTCGGGCGGGTGCAGGGAGAGAGACGGCCAATTCTTTACATTAGCCAGTCAGGTATGACAGTGCTACGAGCTCACCCTCCTCTCAGCCAGCCTGCTGGATAAATAATAAATGAAAGTGGTATTTTCAGTCTTCCAAATCATCCGCGGGGTCGAGTCTCCCCCCTCGCAGTGAACTTTGTAAGATGCGGCAGAGCGCAGCGAGATGCTAAAGGTTAGCGTCTTGGACAAGACAATCGTGCATTCAGCCTGCGAGCAGTAGTAGGTTATAAACATCTACTACAATCCCTGCCACCACCCACCTCCAGATTGTTGGCGAGATACCTCATCTCCTGTTCCCAGTCACCCCCCCACCCCCCTCCCGTGCTCAGTGGAAGTAAAGGGGGATAGTGAGAGGAAAAGTTAGCATTCTCGCGGAGAAAGCTAACTCATACATCTGCTGCTAAGATGGCATTTTGTATTGATTTTCCTCAAGCCTGTAATTTTGAAAGCTTGTAACAGAAGATGAGGTAAATATCATTTTATTTGCTCAAATGGCTTCAGATTGGATTGGATTGAGATGAAAATGGTGGAGACAGGCAAATCTAGATGCAAAAGCAGCAATTTCACATAATTGTCTTCAGACTCAGTGGCAGAATAGATTATCATTCCTGTAAACGTGTCGGCTGATAAGAAATATGGACTGGAGTGAGAGAGAAGTACTTATTCCTCCAGTCTGTGACATGTTTAACTCTGAGGACAACTTGTGACTTCTCAACGCAATGCGGTCTTATTTATTTCTGAAATGATGCCTTCCTCACAACATCAGTTATTTCTAATGTAAATTACACCCTTGTCACTCTCAAGACTGCAAATATGTCAGTGCTCTAAAGATAAATGCAAGTATGTGTATACAAAGGCTATGCAGATGTTGCAGAAGAAAAAAGAGCATGAACTACAAACCAGTGGGGGTTTTTTTCTTATTTTTTTCAATGTACAATGTTCTGCATTTCTGAGTTAATTTCAGGAATCTAGAACATTTAAGAACAGACCTACCAAATGCTGTTTACAACACATTCATTATACCAGGTCTATCTAATCCATCTATTTGCACAGACAAGGTGACACCGTTGTACTGGTCCAAGTAATGTTACATTAGGTATAGGGTCAGCCCTATACCTACTCTGTGCCATTCCTTTTTTCATTTGATATTTACCAACCAGTGTGTTAGTGAGGGAGTGCAATGCACACCTTTGCCTGTGCGTTAGCGCAATAGAGGCTATTGGGTGAATGCATGTGTGTAGCCTATGCGTGAGTGATGTGAGTGCTTAAAGCTGAGGTCAGCTAATTATCTGGCCTGGCTAATGAAGGTCACTGTGATCATGAGTCTTTACTGATGGTCCACACCTGATTGGGATAAGTACTGCTTGTCAGCTCGAAGCAGCCATCTGTCATCCTGCTAGAGAGGATGTGGAATTAGCCCTGTCTTGCGCACACACGTATTGCTTAACCCTAAAACCCTAAATGCGCTAGTTAGTTGGATAGTATATATGTGAATGCAACCATGCACCATCAGTTGTTCTTTGTGTTATTGTGTTACTGCTGTCTGGAAAAGGTTGTCTCTCATGAAATGTGGTTCATTACTATCCACATTTAACAGAAAGTCTCCCAAGAAAAACGGAGGGGCCATAATTATCCATAATTGAAAAGTAATGTTCATGTCAAACTAAGGTATTGTTCAACATGAGCTGCACAGGCATGTCAGGTTACTGTATGAAATGGGTGCTAGCATGCCCGTCTTGATGGATGGCCAAAACCCAATTAGATAGATTTGATAATAACAGTCAAATTACATATCCACTTACCTGCATGTTTAATGAACTGACAAAGACATTGTCCATTATTCTTGTAGCATGCATGATTAGCACTGTGAGAATGTGTCATCGCTGCCTAGTCTGTCACTCATATCACATATAGGAGTCTGCTATTGTATAATGTACTGAAGATATTAGTACTGGTTGATTATTACAGTAACTAGAGTAGCCTTTACTTAGGTCACTGTGCACTCTGCACTGCGAACACAATCATGTAAAGTGTTGTGATTCATACAAGACATAGGCCTATACTGCACCTTTTAAACATATAGTAGCCTAACTGTAACTTTAAACTGTCAACAACTACAAATCCAAATGTTGTACGGTTTTCATATTTAGCATATAGTACACACAAAGAAAAACAATAAGGTCAAAAACTTCAGATTTTATATATAGGATTTTAGGATTTTTCTTTTCCAGGAGTTTTTCTTTTCCCAATTGGAGGATAAGGTCTAGAGGGTGTCGTTTATTTATATTTGAAATATGGGCCAGTGGAGCCCTTTGAGACTGTAATGCGATTTAAATTAACTATATTAATAAGCCTGTCCTGACCAAATTTGTTTTTTGATCGTGGTGTACATGGTGTATGGTAGATTAAAAAAAAAAACTTTACCAGTATAAAGTTTAATGACCATGATGCTATAGATAATTGAATAAATGATGGCCATGCAGTTAATTTCTGATCCATTTAATTTTGTCATGTCATTATGTTATGTTGAGCCAGTTACCAGCCAGTATAACATCCATTTACCTTTCAATTGAAAGTCTCAGGAATGCAGAGGTATTCTAATCTATTCTTAGCTGTCACTGATTCATTCTGGGCAGAGTTTGTACCTTGGATGGCCAGCGATGGCAGTCCTGGGGTTTTCTCCAGCTCAAACTGCAATCCCCAATTCCTAGGCCCCAGCATTTCTAACAAGCAGCGGATACAGGTCCGGATTACTGTAGGCGTTAAATCAATAGCTGCTGGTCTCCCAGGCACGGCTATAGATTATGAATCAGTGTTGGTGAGCAGAGCGCCATGGTGGCAAAAGAGAGAGAGAAACACAGTGAGCATCGACATGGTGCAGTGTTGTTGTATTGTCTTCAAATCCACTGGCTTTGATTCACATTTACAGGCAGCGGTAAAACAAAATTAAAATACAGTATCCTAATACAGTATATATAAATATATATATATATACAGTATATACAATGTGTTCATGTGCGTGTGTGTTTGTAAAAATGGCTCTATTACAGTGTTTTAACTGAGGGACAACAAAGTATCAATCAAAAAGCAAAAACGTTATTGATTTCTAATATAACGTATACACACATCATATTCTTCCACATTTTCTGTCCACTTACACAATGTATGGTTAATTGTACTACTATATACACCTTTATTGAACCAGTTAAATTATTATTAAAATCTCTTTTACAAGAGAGACCTAGCCGAGACGGCATCTCAAAACATCAACATACAACATTTAAACATGCCATAACCATTCAGCATCACATCAAATTAGTAATCACACACATGTCAGTCACAATCAATTAGAGTGTTTAAGCAGTTCATCATAATGTATTTCTCACAGGGGAAAAGGGAATGCAGATACAGACAACAGCATATATTGTACCGTGCACCACTCATCAACAGCAAGCCCATTGACCTGTCTATACAACGTCTGGTCCGTCTCCAAGGCGACACATTTGCCTCTTCCCTCCGCGGCATAATCCGAGCTCCTCTGAGTCCTGTGTACAGATGGTATCTAAGTGGCTTGATTCAACTGCCAATGAATATTGGCATGTGTCTGTAGCTTCACAGACCTCGACATTATGGGTTGAGACCGCAAGGTTAGCCGAACGCAAACTGAACATGACACATCCCTTGTCCCGGCAAAACACCAGCGCACGTGCAAACAAATGTGCACGCACGGACAGACAGAACTCTACTGTCCCTATCTACTGATTCGCTGTGATTGTGAAAGCATACTGTAGATGTGTATGTGTAATTCCTAGTTTTAAGTAGAATCGTGCATATGTACACCGCACATCAAATGCACGTACACGCATATCCATGTACGCACACGGAGTAACCAGCCTTCCTACAGGGTGTGTTGCAAGACCCACACTGCCCCCTGGCTCACCGCAGCCCTCGCTGTATGCCGAACGGCAAAAGGATGCCCAAGGAATAAGCCGCCTCCCACCGCAGATTCAGGGTCAGATTACACCAGCCCAGCTCCCTAACCTTAACCATTAGAGGATAAGGAAATATCTGGTCTGAGATCAGTGGCCTGGAGGGAGAGGCTGTCAGAGGTGAGTCAGACCAGGGTCAAGCCCTTGGCCGTCAGGGGGCTGGGTATGGGAGAGAGAGAGAGAGAGAGAGAGAGAGAGAGAGAGAGAGAGACTCAGACTCAGGTTTCCTGAATAACAGCAAACACTGATTGTATCAGACTAAATAACTGTGATTATGTATCTAAACTATTTGGTAATTTAGAGAGCTATACATTATATATATATATATACACACTATATGTGTGTATACAGTATCCCATATGTGTAAGTTTATATATATATACAGTATATACATACATAATTACATACATACTGTACATATATATATATATATATATACATACATACATACATACACACATATATATATATATATATATACAGTATATACATACATACTTACATACATATATACATACATATACATACATACATACATACATGCATATATATACATGCATACATACACACACACATATATATATATATATATATATATATATATATATATATAGAGAGAGAGAGAGAGAGAGAGAGAGAGAGAGAGAAGGTGAGAGACTTACTTGCTAATGCTAATGGACATGTTATAATTACAATTTACTTAAAAGTATATGATTTCACTTAATAACTATTCAAATATATAATTGGGTATTTCCATTATTCTAATGTCTAGACTCCATTATTGCATTATTGAATATTGCTGATTGCTAATTGCCATTAGCTCGCAATTAAACTCCGGGATGTTTAAATACATTGTAATGCATTGTAATACCTAGTGATTACAATCACTCGGTGGTTAGCGGTTCTCCAGGGGTAATGGCAGCCAAGGCATAGTGTTAACTGTGCCTGGTAGTCACAGACCACCAGCTGTGTCAAACTGGCTGAGTCTAGGAAGTGGTTGCTGTTCCAGTGTAGAGCTGTCAAGGTCAGCAAGGACACACACACACACACAGTACGAGAATGATTAATCTGTCAATCAATGTTCCTGGTTCCTGTAGTGAGGAAAACGTAGAGCCCTCCTTCCTTTCCCCGCAAGGTCTCTGTGAACGGAAATGAGAAGTTGCAATTTTTGCTCTGTGCGTGTTTTGTCAGCATACACTTGAATGTCAGTATTTCATCCCCGTGTGTGTGTGTGTGTGTGTGTGTGTGCGTGCGCATGTGTGTGTCATTTACACAATCACTGCCTATTCACAACCCCCTGCGCACTAGCTCACAGCGTGAGCAAAGTGCGGCACATTGCATTACGTTGCCAATCTGCCTGTTTTACATGGGCTTGCAGGCATGTCCATTGCACTCTATGCGGATGCAATGATGGCCATTGAGAGGAACGCTAGCTAGCTGTCAAGAGGGCCCAGTCCATGCAGTGAAACCATTAGCAGCAGCTGCAGTCAAATCGAATACACAGCAGGCAAGATGGCATAGGCTACATTAGCATGTCACGGAGCTGATAGCGCAGAAGCGCTACAATGTTTTTTTTTTTAAGGACGTTTCTCCAGCTAACCTGCTACGTGTTGTGAACCCACAAAAGCAGTTTGCTTTTCCACTGAATGTCTTTTAAAATGTATAAATACAATAAATTTGTTGTAAATATTTTAAATAAGTGTCAAGAGAAGTCAATTGCTATGCAATGCTCATTGTTTGCAACTGACTGAATACTTCAATTATTCTTGATTATGATTATTGTAATAGATGTATGGGTTTGGATAACTATTACGGGCGCGTTTAGAATGTGCAATAAAGCTGTCCCTAAATTATCTATATCCTGTGTACGTTTCAATTCAGTCAGACTCTCTCTCTCTCTCTCTCTCTCTCTCTCACTCTCTCTCTCTCTCGCTATATTTATATACACACATATATACACACACACATTTTATATATACTATATAGCTCTCTATGACCAAATAGATACATATAATCAGAGTTATTTAGTCTTACACAATCGGTTGTTCTTATTTAGTAAACCTTACAGTCTCTCTCTTTCCACTATAGGTGCAGTACCTCTCCCACCTCTCCCCAATTTGGCAGGTTAGACTCACTCCAGAACATTTCATTTGACTGCTTCCGAAGGTAGTGGAGGAGCACTGTGGTCTGTGGTCTCCTCCTTCTTTCCTCTATCTATAGCTAATCACCTTTCTCCTCTCTCTGTGTAGATCGCATGTCTCCTCATTTAGTCTCTCGTTCTCTCTTTCGCTTCATCTTTTGGACCGCCCGCTATCTCGCCGATGCTAATTGCGGACGACCGTTCCGGATGACGATTGGGTGGGTGGGGCGCAGTGGGAAAATCAAGCCAAGCCCGGGGACAAAGCCATTAGCACCTTATTGGGGGCACTAAAAGAGTTAGCCCCCATTCCGGTGCATTCAATCCGCGTCAATCACATTGGGAAAATTGGATTCCTGAATAAGGAAATCCCACGAGAGAGGTTAGGCTGTCCATTTGGATCAAGTGAAGTTCTCCTCTCTTCTGTTCTCCTCTCTTCTTTTATTTGCTCTCCTCTCCCTGCGCTGAGGAGGTGTGTGTGTGTGTGTGTGTGTGTGTGAGAGAGGTTCTGTTCCCACTTTAGTGAACCGATAGGCCCATAATAAGTATTGATTAAGCTATTAGCCGGCATTACCCAGGCACTGGCGGGGACTGTGTTTAGAATCAGCACCACAGGACTCTCTGTTCCAACCTGTCACGACACCTGCACACACACGCACACACACACACACACGCACGCACGCACATGCACATGCACAAACACAAACACACACCGGTCACAATTTGAGCATGGTCTTGGGAATCCTATGTGGTTAGTTTCATGAAACCTATTCCGGTTACCTCTGTGTCTACCCAGCCAACCAGTAAACAGCTTCTACTTAACTAGAAGCCAGGAGAATGTTTGGAATATATGTTGCTGCAATTACACTCACTCACCACAAAGCCCCCCTCCCCAACACACACACACACACACACACACGCACACACACACACACACACACACACACTCAGACAAATACAAACACTGGTAAGATCAGATAAAGGAGGCTTGATTACAGAGGACAAGGTCATAGTGAAGAGCGACACAGGTTGAAGACAAGACATCAAGTCAAGCATATCTCTCTCTCTCTCTCTCTCTCTCCCTCTCTCTCTCTCTCTCTCTCTCTCTCTCTCTCTCACTCTCTCTCTCTCTCTCTCCCTCTCTCTCTCTCTCTCTCTCCCTCTC
>JAODUH010000013.1:1146283-1156557 GCA_027564835.1 Typhlichthys subterraneus | reverse complement strand
GCGGGGGAGACGGTAAGAGTGAGAGTGAGTGACAGAGTTGTATAGAATGAGGGGAAGTAGCGAGGGGAAAATTTCATGCAGGTGGGGGTTGGGGGAAATCAAATAAAACATTTGGTGGGGAGGTGAGGGGGTGAGGGGCGTGGCTGCACGGCAAGGGGAGGAGGCAAGAGCTTATGAATGTTGACCACTGTCCCTCTACATAAATCTACACATTAACTGCACCAAATGAGGCTCCCCGCATTCCCCGCTCAACCCCCTTCCCCCTGCAGTCGCCATCTCGCATCAGACTGGCCTGTGTCATTTAGAATGTCCATCCCCATCAGGAGGCATCACGGGGATCTCAACGTTTCCACAGCGCTTTCTCTACCGCACCGCGCCCCGGTGGCTGATGGGTAGGAATAAAATAAACCAGCCGCTATTCCGTGGTCAGAGATGGCTGATGTATCGACTGTGAATAATGACATCTCGCTGTTATGGTGTGCCTGCTAAACCGTTGGGAGATGCATTATGTAAATGTAGAGGGTGGTTTAGCATTCTTGTTTAAACACAGCTTAAAGTTAAAAGAGTGTTTTGTGTGTGCGTTTGTGTGTGTGTGCGTGTGTGCGTGTGTGTGTGCGTGTGTGTGTGTGTGTTTGCAATGTACCGTATAACCAGTGCAGTTTAAAAACAGCTATGGAAATGTTTGGAAATGGATTTCCATGTATATATTTTTCAATAATATTTTATTATCTAAAATAAAATAGTATTTACAAATCGATTTTGTATGTACAGGTATGGGGATTATACAATGCAAAACTGAATTATCTAAATCTGGATTCTTGTGAATTATTGTTTATTTCATCAGAACATGCTATATAAATAAAATAAATATTACATTAATCAGAATTATTTTAGATAATGTTATGCAATATTGGAATAAATGCACTGCAAAATATACATGTAAATATAATAAATATCGTCTCTTGTGTTCATTGCAGAACATGTATTATTACTTTTCAGAAAATATCGTATTTTAGTCTAAATACATTTAGTATTAGTTTAGTTGAAATTCGATGTGATTCACCCCTTTTGTTCATATTTCGCACTTGACACACAAACACATGAAAGGTCTCTGAAGCCAGCTCTACGCTCACTGGCTATCTCTGTACTGTCCATGTCACCGTCACAAAATCTGACTCTTTCATCCCACCCAGTCCCTATAAACAGATGCAAAAGAGTACTAATAAACCAAATATAGTGTCAGTGTTTTGTGTTTCCCATTCATGTAGAGGCGTGGTGTTTGGTGGACATGCCTGTCTGTGGACTATTTTAAGATGGAAGCCCCCCAGGTCCAAAAAGCTTAACTCCCCCACAAAAGCACCGGCGTCCCCCCCCCCCCCTTCATTTTTTCCCCTCTCCCAACCCCACTTTTGTTCACCCTAGAGAAGGTGAGGGGCAATGGTGTAAAGAACGAGAAGAGAGAGACACAGACATACTAAGGCCAAGGGAATAATTCACGTCATCAGAGATCAAGAGGGTCACGTCCCATGTGCACTCTACCCTGTATCTCTCCCTCTCTCCCTCTCCCCCGCTCTCTCTTTACCTCGTCTTATATTGTATAGCATCCCAAAGGCTAACCCGTAGAGCCAGTTCTCAGACAACTGAACCCCTCCCCTCACACACAAACACACACACACACACACCTTACCTCTACAAACTAAAACAGGTCTCCTTAGCTCACGTCACCAGTTCACATGTAAGTCTATTGGACTGACCAGCGGAAGTTGGGCCAACTGTCCCCGGGAGCCCCGGGAGCTGTTTATAATGGTAATGTTTGCACCGCCGCCTTCAGAAGCCACCGGCGCTGTCCAGAGGCACATCAAGGCAATGAGAGAGCGGGACGGGCCTTTGTGCGCTCCATGTACAATAAAAGGAGGATTTAGAGGCCTCGTCGGGCTGACCCGTGGGGGCGCTGCACAATGAATGAAGACGAGCGAAGTAAGGGTTGGCACTGGGGAATCTACTGGGGGTGGGGGGGGGGGGGGTTAGGGACCAGCTAATGTACCCCCTTCCTCCCCCCCCCCCCACACACACACACACACACACAAACATATAGTCTACACATGAGCCCCAAGCCACCCAGCCTCTTGCAGGACAGCCCATATATAACCATGCACACGTTTGGTCTCCGCAAAAGGTCACAAAAGGGTAAAACTTAAGAGGAAGGATGAGAGCGCCGCTGTCATAAAAAAAGAAAAATGCATGAAAGGGGAAAATAAGTGGTGACTGCTCCTAGGTCGCACATAAGATATTTCACGTTCAGCGATGCAGCGCCCCGGTCACCAGAGAAGTGGATTTATAGTTGGCAGGAGGTCAAAACTCAGTGCTGATCAATAGACAATCGCGGTTATCAAATTCCAATGAGGGCCCATGTTGCTGTAATATTCTATCTAGTACTGTTGATGTGATTATATGGTTGATTGTGTGCAATGTAATATTCTGTGTATCAAATGTCTTGTATTGAGAAATTTATGTTTTGAATATCTTCATGCAGACTGATTTTTTACAATGTAAATTATGAAAAACATAGTCGGAGAAAATGTAATAAACAAAATATTTAATCTAGCAGGATTTACATACATACGTTTATATATAATTTGTGTTTGTGTGTGTGTGGCAAAACAATATCTACACTAATAGTTATAGGCAAACAAAATGCAAAAATCATAATTAGAAATAAATAGTATCTGTTTTCATGGAAGGTACAATATAATGTCCCCCTCTAAAAATATATCATCAAACAATTAAAAAAATAAAAATAAATATATCATCAAACAAATATTAAAACATAATAAGAATAATTTGGTGCCTCTATAATAATCATTGGGAAAGCTTTTAATTTTTTTTTCCAGAAAATAATTTTTCTAGGAGGCTGATGAAGAAATGTGGCATAATGGAAGCACTTAAATGAGATGAGAGGTTTATACTTGAAAGTCCCCATCATCCTCCTTAATGCAGACTCATTTGTCTATTGAACATTGACTTTATTAAAAAACAAGTTGGTTGGGGCAAAGCATGAAAAAAATTAAAATAATTACGTTGATGGCATAAAAATCACAAAAAAAGGAACTTGCCCCAGCTATGCCCCACAACGCTAGCAACGTTGTTTGTAAGCATTACGTGTCATGAATGGTGAATAAAAGAAAGAAACAGCATCTTGTAAAAGAATATATTTCTTGTTTATTATAAGTTATCTCCTCTATATTCTTAATCAGCATATTTGTCTTTACACTTTTGTATTTACTTGGCTTTTGGGGTGAAAGGAGCTTTGAAAAGCAACGGGAATGACAAAGGAACTAATGAACAATGATCCCTGTCCATGTTCATTTTATATTTGATTATATTTTTAATTATTACTTGGACATGGTGTGTGTGTGTGCGCGTGTGTGTGTGCGTGTGTGTGTGTGTGCGTGTGTGTGTGCGTGCGCGTGTGTGTGCGTGCGTGTGCGTGCGTATGTGCCTTGCTCCAGCCTGTCTGTATGGCTGCTGACTGCAGCTCAGATAGACATTTCTTGACCTGTATGTTAAATTCATAGTCTCACCAGTGACATCACCAACGCCCAGACCACTGAAGGAAAATGAGGATGTGTGTGTGTGTGTGTGTGGGTGTTTGTGTCTTGTTGGGGGGTCGGTGGGTTGGACTGAAGGGTGATTTTTCTGCCCTTGTAACCATGACAACCCTCATCTCTTGAGCGGTAGAGAAGGGATGGCGACTCACACTCAAGAGATTCTGATGTCTGAGGTCCTCCACATATCTTTGGTTGCATGTTTACAGTATATATATATATATATATACTGTACGTGTGTGTGTGTGTGTGTGTGTGTGTGTGTGTGTGTGTGTGTGTGTGTGTGTGGTTGTACTACAGTACATACATGCATACATGCATACATATGTATATACGTACAATCATCAAACTCTAAAATCTTCCCATTAAATTAAACAATTTTTTTGGCTTTGCAATGCCACTTTATAAATGCTCATGTCAGAAAAATTCTGGAATTTTTCCATCAATCTGTGTTTTATCATTTTCACAATGAGCCATATTTAGCAATGGCAATATTATAAGTAATATTACCAACCACCCCAAGTCAAGGCTTGTCATGACTACTGCATTCACCCTCATGAATCAATATATCCTTTAATTGCAGGATACGAGGAAATTAAATCTCATCTTTATTTGTTATATCAAAGCACCGCTGTCACATAACACAGAGAGCTAGATTAAATCTCAGCCACATATACATTTCACAGATCAAATTCTATAAGGCCCTTTCAGAATTCATATGTGGCACAGCCATATATATATATACTGTATATATATATTATATACACACACACATACACAGACATACGTAAGCATGAACCCAGATAGGGAATATGAATGTCAGAGGAAACATTTTAATCATTTGGCAGGGTTGGAAGCCCAATCTCCAAACATCCACATTTTGACACACAATCTCCCTCTCTCTTGTACCCCCTCCCCTGGTTTCATCAGCTCATCTCACACCCTCCGTAGCTCAGGGACCTATTAAACACCCCCCTCCGTCCCCCCACAACACCACCCCTGCCCTGCCTCACAACCCCCCCCCCCCCCCCTCTCTCTCTCTCTCTGAAATGTCACCTTCATTTTTTTCCCCTGTTCATATTCTCTAGCTGGAGCTCGCGGTGGACGGTGTAATTTTTAGGCTAGCCTGCCGCTGGCTCTACTGCCCCCCCATGTTCGCCGTGATCCAGTAGCACCACACCCATGCCAGGAAGCAGGGGATTAGCAGGCTTTGCTTTGTTGTTTGTTGTTCGTCTGCATTGACAGCATTTTTATGAGGGAATTTTCCTTCTTACTGTAAATCCACATACAGTTTCATTTGCATGTGGCTGATTAAGAGATAGATATGCACTTCATTTTAATCCTTTCAACTTCCAACAAACAATCGGTGGTCCGAATAACCCTATCCTCCTTTACCCACACGCAGATGAAAGCTTTATTAACCACGTTATCATGTTGTAAAGGATTAACAGCAAACATATTTTTGGCCCGTAGAGATGCAGTTGTGTTTTTTTTTTTAAGCTAAAATATTTGCTATAATGCCAGTAAAACCCTCCAAGTTCAGGTTTCTAGGAATTAATCAACTGTCTCACTGCCTTGGTTGACACAATTTGAAAGTTATTTTATTGTGCAGTATACCAAATGTGTCGTTAATTATAAGGCACGTTATCAGAACCATAACGAATGATGAGGCAATGTCATGTAAGATACATTTGTTCTATTTTAAAAGACACCCAGTATTAATATTATATGAAATAATGGATTGGACCATACCTAACTGTTAATGTTTATATCCTGGTAATGTTTAATGCCACTATCATCTGTCTGCCAAGTTTGTCTCTTTCTTGACAGTCTTTCGTCGCTATTTTTCACTTTTTTGCCTTTATTTCTCTCGCTCTCGCTCTCAACTCACAAACAAACGTGCACACACATGCTATTTAACGCACAAACGTGCATACCCACCACAGGGCATGCAGGCTGCAGCTGCTGCCAATTGTTAGGCACTGACCAGTAATTCTAAAATGCAATCTTCTCAACTCCTTTCCCGCTATCTCTCTCCCCCCCCCCCCCCCCCCCCCTTCCCCCTCCCCCCTCCGCTGCCTGTTTCATTTTTCTTGCTCATCCTCTTCTCAGACTCCAGCCGTTCTCTCTTCCAGGGGCGCCCTCCCTCGTTCCTTGATTTCACCTTTTCTTTTTCCGTGTCTTCTGAACGTGTGCGTCTCTCTCCCCCTCTCCCGCTCGTTTTTTATTAACGGCAGCTGGGAAAAGGTCACGTGATAAATGAGTGACAAACAAATCACAGAGCGCTCGACTGCAACCGCTTCGCCATTCAGGCTAGCTAGCTAGCTGGAGAGCGAGCCAGCAGGAACTCTCCGCCGCTCGTGAATAACTCTGCATTGCATTTCTGCCTGCTCCCCAGTCCCCACACTGGATGAGAGAGGAGGGAACAGAGAGAGAGAGAGAGACAGAGAGAGAGAGAGAGAGAGAGAGAGAGAGAGAGAGAGAGAGGGAGTGAGAGAGAGAGAGAGATAGAAGTGAAGAGGTGTTAAAATGGCATGAGAGGAACAGGGAGAGAGAGAGGAAAATACAGAAGTGGAGAGAAATAAGGAATGAGCAGGCTAAGGGAAGACATTAATGAACGGAAAGGGGGAAATGAGGGCAGACAAAGAAATGAAGGGCTGCAGAGGCCACCCCCTGCCCCAGAAGAGATGGAGTCAGGAGTGTATGAACGACAGAATAAGAATGAGACAGAGAAGGAGAGAGAGACTATTTGTCTCTTCTCTTGACACAGTGGGATGATGATAATGCATTTAAATGACAAGACCTGAGACTCCTTTTATGAAGTGTGTGTGCGTGTGTGTGTGTGTGTGTGTGTGTGGGTGAGCGTACATGCACACACACAGACACACGCACTAATTTGTACACTGCTATCACACATGAATGGAGGGTAAGTTAGTGTTAGAAAGCAGCATCGCACTGGCAAGACACACACGCAAACACACACACACACACACACACACATGCACACACACACACACACACGTGCACTACACTGCTATCACACACACAGAGGAGGATGATAAGACTTGTAAGCTCGGTCAGAGGCACAGGAGCAGCTCAGCAGGCCTGACACGGCTCCCCGTACAGGCCTGCAGACAGGCCTGCAGACAGGCCGGCAGACAGGGAAGGGGTTCACAGTGAGGAAACAGCAGGAAATGTGGGAGAAGGCAATTTAGAAGCAATCAGAGGGAAATTTGAGGCGGATTAGGCCGGGGTCTTATAGGAGCCCAGCAACCAACGGCGTATCCATCTCTGTATGAGACGCCTTCATCAGCAGTCGTCTCCTGGCTGGCCAAATCAATCTCCTCTCCTCTGCTCTCCTCTGCTCTCCTCTCTTCTCCTCTACTCTCCTCCCCTCCCCTATCCTCTCCTCTCCTCTCCTCTCCTCTCCTCTACATCTCCCCCATCGCGCTTTAGACATTTTAGGCAGCGTTTCAGACGTCCTTCTCTGCAGTGCTTCGCGGTGAGAGCGATGACTGTGCCTCCATGCCTTGCTCGAGGACACTTCAGCAACAACCTACGACAAAAGAGAAGTCTCTCGGTAACACCTTACCTAGTTTCGTATTCGTCTTCGCACGTGCGTTCGTTCGTGCATGTGAGACTAGAGTTAATATAGAATGTGCAGTGAAAGCACAGACACTACCTTAAAGATCTTGGGACCCACAGTAGAACTCTACTTGGAAATAAATTGATTCAGTCCCCAGACACCATTCCCCCAATTTCCTATATTATCTCCTCAATATAATCTGCTATATATCAGTTATCATTGAGACTCATTTATGAGGCCCATTCCATCTTTACAGCGTTCTCAGATGATAGAAAACTGATCTCTTCTGTCTTGATATTGCCTTTGATTGTGTCCCAATCTTATAGCAGGGCAGTACTCATATTGTTTTAATATTCCTTCAGCATTAGTGTTGCTGGCATAGAACATTTTATTCCAGGAACATAGTAATGATGGGGGGGGGGAAGGTCAAGTTAAGTCTGAATTGTAAAACTTTTTGCTGTTTATGTTATAAAGCTATACCCTCGTTGCTCAATCACTTTGCTGTATTGTATTCTTGCATTTAATTGTTGTTGTATAGCTAACATAGAAAAGTTAACAGGTGAAATAAATTAGTTAAATATTTGAATTCATTAGATTATTTAATAAAACATAATTGTGTAGTACCCAAATGTGAATAATATTACATTTCACATGAGACGTTGTTAGATAGGGTTAGGGTTACGGTTATGGTTAGGTTAGGGTTAGTGGTTAGGTTTAAAGGTTAGAGTTAGGGTTAGGATGTTGGTGATGATGGTCTGGATAACCAGAAAGTACCAATTATTTAAATTGTGTCCGATATGGGGTAACCATTTAAACCTGTAAGACATAAGGAATCTGGACAGGACTCTAAAGTTACAATGTGAGCTCTAACTGTATTGTATTGCACACACTAGTGCAAGTTGTCAATATCATATAACTAAATGTCATTTTTACACGTTACATGTATTTTTTCTGATCAATTTACTGAAAATGAGTGAATTGTTCAATACGATAGGATATTTTGTATATCAGGATACATCAGATTTGTCATTCATCTGAAGTTAGTGTCAGGCTTCTTGCGTAATGTCTAAATGAGCAAAATTAGCTAAATGCTGTTGTCATTAGCCGACACATTAGCAGACGTTAGCTTATAGCGGGGAGGCACCGCTTGGCAATTTGCATGAACTGCTAACAAAGTGCATGTGAATCCATGCACATGTGACGTTAATTGCATCGAACAGCAACGCCCGAATGCTGCTTACAGCAAGACACTGATCACTGGTTGGATAACACACAATTACCTCAGACAATATCACTGGGATGCAGACACACACTTACACACACACACATATGCACATGCGCGCGCGCACACACACGCACGAACATGCAATCACTCTACCATATGCGCACATACATAAAGACATATAACATTTAAGGAAAATTAAAAGTTAATTATACATGAATATTTATATTTATATTTGAAAGAAGTAAAGAGTTACACATTAAAACTCAAAAAACACTAATTAATTCAACTAGAAGGATATATATACACAGACGCTCGTTTCTGATATATTGGCATTTTGAGCTTTGTGTTTATAATGTGTGTGCGTGTGTGTGTGTGTAGTGAGTGTGTGTCTTGACATGTTTGTCTTGACACGTTTGCTATGTATATTATGTATAATCCTGAAATTGATAATAAAGTTCTATCTTACCTTATCTTTTCATTGCTTTATTTTACATAACCAGCATAAATAAGGCGCACACTATACAGGTTGGAAAGAAGAAAGTACAGGATATAACGAAGCTAGAAAGTGAAACCTATCTTTTGGTTATCTAATATTGCAAGGCCGCTAATCATCAAAAGAATATCACTGTCTGGCCTGTACGCCTCTGGCCAGCAATGATAGAGATCTCCCGCTGGGCTGGAATTAGACGTGCACTTATTTGCACTGATATGACCCAGATTATGGAAAAGGTGGGTCACAGCAGATATGGGCCCTGGCCTTATTAATATTCAATAAAACAATGGTTGGAAGATATGCCGCTAATTCAAACACCCTGCAGGTGTGGGGCTTGTCCAAAGCCAATAAGATAGATAATGGATTGCCATGGCGATTATCAATTGACCACTGCAATGCTCAACAACAACTGAAGACCATTTATAATAATGATAATTTACTTATGTAAATATGGTAAAAGTGAAAGGTGTTAAAAAGTAGTCAATCCTTCATACATCTTTGTATTTGTTTTTGCCATTGTGTCATTACTTAATATTGCAGTGTTGTTAATTTACGTAATGATTTACAAAATGATAATTCTCAATTATCCATTTCACATACAAAATGACACATGCTGTGATTTGCTTCTTCTTTAATTTACAGTTACGTGCGGTCTAAGTAGATACTTACAGTAATTGCCTGCACTCATCCTTTGTGTACAATACATTTGGGATGTTGCGTTTTCATTACAGAAGAATCACAGTGCTTACATGATGCCGGCTGTTAAATAAACAAAAAGAGCAACAGTGAAACAGTCCGCATAGTATTTATTTTTATATTTTATTTTGGCGCTGCAAGGCTTGGAGAATTAGAAAATATCATTCTGTCAGGGTGATTTGATAGTGAGATGAAAAATGTCAGAAGAGGAGATGACAAATGGTGGAGCTGAGGAGTGGTGGACAGCAAGACAGGGGATGTCATTTGTCATGAGTGCCATTTGACTGCACCCCCTCCAAGCTTACCCCTCCATTCTCTATACCACCCCCCCCCTTCCCACCCACAACACCACCACCACAATCCACCCCTCACCCCCCTTCACTCATCAACATGCCCCTCCAAATCCTTCTCAACTTCTTGTTTCTAGGTCTCTTTTTCATCTGTTGTTGTTGTTTGATGCTGCTACTGTCTGCCTACCATTCTGTATGTCTGTCCTAATGTTGTCTTCTACCGACCATAGAGAGCCTAAGTCACTTCTGCATTATGGGACCTAAGTTCGAAAAAATATGTGAGGAAAACTATTATTTTTAGATACCGTTTGCTGTATGACACGAAGTACACATATGATGTTTAACTATTTAACAGAAACATTTTCGAGTCAAGTCACAG
>JAODUH010000013.1:1122040-1133797 GCA_027564835.1 Typhlichthys subterraneus | reverse complement strand
CCCCCCCCCCCCCCCCCCCCCCCCCCCCCCCCCCCCCCCCCCCCCCCCCCCCCCCCCCCCCCCCCCCCCCCCTGAAAGCGGGATAAAATATAGAAGGCCTGCAGGCTTTCTTTTCTCTCAGACAAACTGCCGATGTTGACACACATTATGCCACAGTGTTGTCATGGAAATGTACTCTATGATGTGTTGTTAACATTCATACACAGCATATTTCCATGTAAATTATTCAGAAACAGCCACACGCCGTGTGCATGTGTGTGTGTGTGTGTGCGCGCGCGTGTGTGTGTGTGTTCCCTAGTTGTCAGTGGCTCGGCACAGCCAACTAACAGTCTATAATGGCAGTTGAACAGAAAGAGGAAATAAGACGATAAGATGACAATTACTGGATGTGTGTGTGTGTGTGTGTCTGTGTCTGTTATGTGTGTGTGTGTGTGTGTGTGTGCGTGTGCGTGTGTGTGTGTGTGTGTTGGGTGGGGGGGAATAGGGACATCTGTCCGGAAGTCTGGATTAGGTGAGTTTATGGAAATGATGTGTGAATTAATTCAAATTCCGGATTTGACTATATTATGCAGTATAAATCATATAAACAAAGACAGGAGATACATTAAGGTATGGTTGCGTGACATTGTAAATTCAATTCAGAAAAAGCCACACCTTTGTTGGACTACAGGACTTTGATCTGGGCTTCCAGGCATTTCCTAGATAACGTGACAATAAGCGACTACTCTGCTTGATATCTGACCAATTTATGCAAATTGTTCCATACAAATGTTGTCAAACCATAGCCAGCGTAGACACATTAAAGATTATGTAAAGCAGACATACATTTGTGTTTTGAGTTTGTCACACCACTATTATAGGTAATATTAACCATCCAGCCAAAATTTGAATTAATAAAAAAGTTGGCAAGTATATAAAATTACGTTTCAAAAGCGTGAAAATATAATCATCATTATCTATTCTCAAGCGCTGGGGGTGTCAGCAGAAGCTGCTGTAACTACATCCTTTGCATGTTCTATGGTAAACCCCATACCTTGGTGTTGTGCCAAAAAGGTATCCTCCGCCGAACATTGATTGGAAAATGTAGACTTTAAATAGATGTATACTGGTTAAAGGGATTAGATTGGTTATAATATAGGGCTGTGAGTGCTCTCGTGGGCAGAAATCCATTTTTAATTGTTTCATTTGGATATGTGATTTATATTTTCTTTTGGAAAGAGGATTGGACTACATAAAGACAGTTGGAATATTTGGATGCTGATTTGAACACGAGAATGCCGACTGGATTTGGCAGCCGGGTGTTAGCAGGTAGGCTAGGCTACTAAACCAGTAGCGTTCAAATAAAGCACATTGACTCTGAAACACATTGTGTGCTTATTTCTGCAATGAAGGTATAGCTACCATACTGTAGGCTGTTAAAGGACAGTAAGTGATTTAGCTATGAAATTGTAGACTGTTGAAGGACAGTAAATTTAGTAGGCTAATAACTTGCATTGGAGCAGGATAAATACTGAGCTGATTCGAACGCTCTCTACGCTTTTATATCCTCGTGGTGTTACAGGGAGGGGTTTGACGGACCATCTACGTATCTTGTCCCTCGTTTGTGGCCCTCCCAAATAAACTCCTGAACAGAGAAATTATGAAATAGTTTACAGTTTACGGTCTAACTCTACAAAATAATACTACATAGTTAACAGTGTTTTCACATGTTTAAAGGAATGGATTTCTAACATATGTAAAGTATTTCTAAATAAATATCTTTATTTGCTTAACACAATCTTTAATTTCACTATTAATCGGGTTTAATTACTAAACTAATGATACATCTTGTCAACATCATTCATTAATGTGAATGTGTCGTGAACATTTTAATAAATAAATAAAAACATTAATATAAATATGTCCTGGTATTACATTTCTGTTTGGTATATTTGTTGAAATATGTACATAATGCAAACCATAGTGGAATATGAATGTATATATATATACTGTAATATAACAGTAACAGTTGTTTTAACATGATATGTAAAGTATATGTAAATTCTAACTTAAGAATGTTTTCATGTAACTAGCATTCCATATAGCATAAAGCATACTTCCCTCTCATACAGTACAGTATGTACAGTGAGATATACCAGGCCTATAATCACAATATCTAGCGACTAACAAATGTGACAGAAATATTGTTGTGCTCTGGGAATAAGGACGTGGTGCATATGCATTCATGCTTAATAGCTGTAATCAGAAATGCATTTTACGCTGCCCGTTAAGTCCTCCGAGGGCCAGTAATCCTGTAAATAACGTGCTGCTGATCCTCGGTTGAACTTGAGCGGCATCGGGGGGACGGCCGGTCTCGTGGAAAGTCAAAACAGATCCATATGACTCTCTGCAGCCCCGAGCTCTCATCGCTCATCGATAGCCTGGTCAATACGTGGACATGTGGCTATTGACTTGGCTAATGATGATCGCTGCACAGGCATGCATGTATATGCATGTGCGGCCACACGTACAGGCGGTGCAAACACACATGTGCACAGGCGGTGCACACACCCCCACACGCACACACAGCACACACTTTGCTATGCATGTATGCACACAGATTTACTTCCACATTACACATTTGATAATAGCTAATATATATAATGTAGTAAAAGTATAAATGAGTATAAGTGTGTGTGTATGCGTGCATGTGTGCGTGTGTGTGCGTGCGAGCGTGTGCGTGTGTGTGTGCGTGCGTGTGTGTGCGTGTGTGTGTGTGTGTGTGTGTGTGTTAGAGAGAGAGCCCCATAACAAATAAACAGCACTCTTCCTGTCAATGGTTATTATAGACTTTCTGAGACACCACTTTATTTGCAGTGCGCTGAAGCCAACATGGCAGTGAGTGACAGTCATCGAGTGGCTGACCTACAGACTGCCTCCTTCACATTCACCTCTGTATTTCACCACTTCCGTGTTAACTGTGATAATGCACAGACATTTGTGAATTAATACGTCTTAATATTGTCGTATGAATACATATAAATTACCAAAAAACGGTCATTCATTAAGAATACATTTAAATCTAAACATTTAAAATGCACTTATAGTGAGTACAGTTACTGGCATTCTACATTTAGAGCAGATAGATTTGTGTAGAGTAGCCTATAGCCTGCCTATCAACGGCTATATCCGTCTGGTCAGCGAACGCCCGTAAATGACGTTGCGCGTTTGCTTTGTATAAGACAACTCGGTGAAAACAAACATTTTTATGTGGTTCAAATCAATGTCAGTGTCAATTAATGCTTCCTGGCAACGCCTGGGAGCTCATCATAATATGAATATATACTAAATAGCCTAATTCAGCATAATAAATACAAAATAATAAACAGAGACTTTGCAAAACCCAAGATGTGAATAGCCTACATGTGAAACAGTTTCACCACTGTTTTGCGCAAATGTGCACATTTGCTGCTCACCGAGTTCTCAAGCCACTGCCGGATATGACGTCACGCCGACCCGACGAATAATGTAGAAAGTTATGTGTTGGCATGAGTGTGTAGACTATATCTTGTGTAGTGTGTTTGTTTCTTATCGCTTCCCATTGGGCATGAGAAGCCATGTATTTAAATGAGGTCCCAGATCCCATGCTAAAATGATAAAACTCAGACATGGGTCTGCTTGACCAGTGTTGCAACACGTGATTGAATGTGCTAAACTCTTGTTTTTTGCAGGTTTTTGCAAATATTTCGCTATTGGCTGCAGGCTCTGTAATATTTATAACTTTCTGGCAATTACTCCCCTCCCCCGTTGAGACAAATGCAAATATTCTATCGGTACTCCGAACAGGACAAAACACATGAGCATTTTCCAGACATCATTTGATGTGGTTCAAGCTGTGCTGTGAAAACCTCTGATCTGAAACACAGGACTGAGTAGAAGCAATACGACGATCCACATGAAACTTGACCCGCGCGGGTGGTATGCGATGCGAACATACAGCGCCAATGGGAGAGTGCCCTCGCAGAAAGCACGGTGGCACCTTAATTCATTAAAATAATCTCTTGTGTGTTTGTGTCCATGTTGGCTTCAGCCGTCACACACATCAGGGCATTCTTCAGGGAGCGCCAATAAAAGCAACACTGACTTAACAGGCAATTGTGTCTGTCTTGCTGCAAACGCACTCTTAGTCACGGACAGTGAGTTTATCGGCCGGATCAGTGTCAGAAGCATGCGCGTGCACATGCGCGTACACACGCACACACACACACACACACTTTAATAAGTCCCACTTTAATTTAGGCCCCGTCACTACAATGAGCCTTCCAACATCAGACAGCAAATTGTTCTTGTTCAATGAAAAGAAGACGAAAAGACGAAAAAAAAAAACATCCTGACTTCATGCCCAGGCAGAGAGATATGGCGGGCAAAACAAAAAAGGGGTGGGGGGCTTAGGGGTGTGGGGGACAAATGTGTGTGCGTGTGTGTGTGTGTGTGTGTGTGTCCATCCATAGTGATGGGGTTTCCGTGCAAGCCTCTTGAATGCGCTCTGTTAAATAAGCCAATTGTTCTTTAAAAGCTTAATCAAACCGAATTAGCATAGCCATAATTGCACTTACCTCGTGGCAGCGGCCTATTGACACAGGATTCCCGTGTTAATTACTGTAATTGCCTTGCTAATGCCGCGAATACTTCAAAAGCTTTGCGTATGCTGATGAGTAATGCACAAAAGTCCCGCCATGCCAAGTGTTTGAAATAGCCATCATTAGCGAGCATGGATGCTGTGGACAATGATGCTTTAAGTGGTGGATATGTTTCTCACTGGTGGTTAAACACTCTCTCTCGCTCTCTCTCTCTCTCTCTCTCTCGCTCTCGAAAAACATGTGCATGCTTTATGCAAAAGGGAGCATATTTTGTTACGCGCCCATTGAAAAATGAACACGCGCACACACACATACACACGTTTTCCTCACACACAATCAAACACTCAGATCAAAGTCTTAAATCATAAAGATGAGATTCCCTCAAAGACTCCCAGCACTTCAAGCAGGGTGGTGGTTGTATTAGCACAAAGAACTAATGAGCGCTCAAAAATACACGCGTGTGCACACACACACAGACACACATCCACGCACGCGCGCGTACACACACACACACACACACACACACACACAAATTACTGTGGAGCCTCAGTATACTGGCTCATTAATTACCCTGAGTTCATTTCTTTATGCATCTCTCTAACATACACATGAGCGTGCACGCACACACACACACACACACACGCACGCACACACACATCAAGGAGGGTCTGTTGACTGCTGTAATCCCATGCTAATACTCAGAGGGAGTCAAATCAATGTGACCCCATAATCTCTGTGCATAAAGAGCCACTATAATGAAGTCGGCACAAAGATGTACACAAAAGATGTTGGCACACACGCGTTCACACGCACATGCAAGCACTCCTGTTTGAATAAAGGTTGATTCCTTTCAAAGTGAAGACGATGAACTGGCTCACTGTAAGTGGTGGCTAAATGAAACCGTGCACACACAAAAAAGTAAAGTCTATGAAGGATGTATCTAAAATGATACTGCAACACCGCACAAAACGGGCATATAAGATATATGACCATTTAGATAAAAACTAGGTTAATTTCTCACACATTCAATGCAATGTATATTAGTGCTGTTAGGATAGACGAACATTTACCCACATTATGTTATAGTGCTCTCGCTCTCCCCCTCTCTCTCTCTCTCTCTCACTCTCTCTCTCTCTCTCTCTCTCTCTCTCTCTTTCTCTCTCTCTCTCTCTCCCGAGTGTTGACTCTGATGTGTTTACACAGTGTACAGATGCACATTATGAAACAAAAGGTCCAGGGCTTCCATAAAATGTACGCAAACTGAATCACGGCGCGTGAGTAAAGTTTGTTATAATAAACACACCACACTCCTTATAAAGTTTCTCAGTGAAAACAATGTTGGAAACAGTGTGGCCGCCATACGCGTATATACTGTAACACACTGCCACCATCAATGAGGTCTGATACTGGACATGGATTTTTCCAACAAACAGGAAATAAACTATTATATTTGAGTACAATTGAGTAAGAATCTCATAAACTACAATTTCAAAAGCTCCAGTAATTTCCTTGAGAAAAGCAAACTGTGTAGCAGGCCTTGCAGGATATGTCCTTGCAGGATATGTTTCCTGTAATACATGTCATTTTTTTACAGTGTGTGTAACAAAATGGGGCAAAATTATAATCCATTACTTTGTTTATTAGTTGCACACAGATAAACAAGGAATGTCTCTGTATGTAATATTTACAGTAATAAGAAATGCAAAAGAATACTGTGGTCTATCTATAGTGAATTCATCACATTATTGTGTAATCAGAATTTAATTATCTCACAATTTAAAATTACAGGTGACATTTTCTATTTAAATCCATCCAAATTATGATTTATCAACTTATGATTCCCATTCTGTCACAAATTCTATTGAAACAAACAGCGTTTTTTTAGTAACAATCACGGGAGACATGACAGATAACGGATCATTGAATTGAACTTCTTTAACACTGGCTGGCCATCAAGACGGCTTCATTTCTTCCTCACTGCAACTCACTCTGCATGTGTCACAACAGTTCAGCTCAGACCAAACAAATGTATTGCAAGCCTAGTGGTGGGAAAAAGTAAATACACGCACGCACACTCGCACACACACACACACACACACACACGCACGCACACACACACACACACACTGTGACACAGTCCACATGGACAGCTCCCAGGAGAGAGCCACTACAACTTCCTTCACTTTATTATTGGTCAATTTGGAGGCTTCTTTCACTGGGGTGACATGGCTTAGGAGATGTCACAGCCCAACCAATCAATAACTCTCTGAAAGCTCAGGACCCACATGTATGTGTGTGTGCGTGCGTGCGTGCGTGTGTGTGTGTGCGCGCGCGTGTGGGTGTGAGCTGTTAAAGGCTACAGCAGCTGTGGCTGGACTCTAGCCTCTGTGACCTGTTTCCAGGACAGTAATTACATGTGAAGAGACGTCCATCCACACCCCACTGACCACCGCCTGCTAATGAAGTCAAACGCAGACAGACAGACAGACAGACAGACAGACAGACAGACAGAGAGGTCACCTGATAGAGAGGCAGAAAGACAGGTGAGGTGGATGGGTGGGTGTATAGATAGATAGATAGATAGATAGATAGATAGATAGATATTTAAATTAATTAATTAATTAGTTTATTTATTTTTCTGTCGCACTAATAACACTGACAATGCATGTGTTCATTCATGTCTGTGCACATTCATGTATCTTGCTTGTGCGACTGTACATACGTGTCTACTTCTACACCCAGTGCAAGCGTATGCACACAGTACAGTGCACGCACAGTGCATGCGTTGTTTTGCAGTAGCCTGTAGCAGGATGGGCCTGACCAGCGGTGGAACAAGCCTCACAGCGTGTAAGCAATCCCAGACGCGAGCTTTCCTGACAAACCTATTGATCGTATGGATTTCCAGCCAAAGTTGTGATAATGATACATCATGGCTGGATTCAGCGGGACGGGCTATGCTGAGGGACGAGGTGGCAAAGCAATTTGCAGCCTTAAAGACCGGGGGGTGGGGGGGGTTGTGATTACTAATACCCCTGGCAAAACAAAGGGAGAGGGAGAAAGGCATCCCTCTATCGCCGTTCCATCCTTCTATCCCCCTCTCACAGGGTGTCATTGGCTTTCCCCAACCTTCCCCCCCCCCCCCTCCATGTGTCGATATGGATGTATGAATTTGTTACGGGACGGATTCAGCAGAATGGATTGGCTCTGCTGCTTTGTTAAGGACGGCAGACGTTGTGCGGGCTCGGTTGAACTTCTGTGGATGCCCGAGCAGCGGGAATTGTGCTCATAGATAAACCCGCCTCACACAATGCATGAAACCGTTTGTCTTTCCCAGTCCTGGAGCGTCTTATCTTAGCCGCGCGGCCCCGAGGTGTTTTGCAATATTAAGCCTATTTTTCACTTTCTGGCTTAAAGGTATTTTAAATAAATGTATGAGTTAGTTTTTGTTTTCATGCAATTCTGATACATTAAATCAGATGGATGATTTAATACTGCTAACTTTTGCAAGGTCTATATTCTGTAGTGATGCAATATGTTGACTAACTTTACATTATTTTTTTGGTATTTTTGTATTATTCATGCATTCCTCACGGATATTTGGAAGAAAGTATTGGAGTATTACACAATGTAAGATGCAAGTTAATGGTCCATATTAAGATATCCATGGTTCTGCTGGCATGTATCAAAACAAATGTACAATTCATAACGTAATTCTGAGAAGTCTTACAGTATATGGATCATAATCCCCAAGTAAAGTATACGCAAACGACTTTTAATTCAGAACCCCTGAACAAAAATAACTATCTTTTAAGCCTCTTAAAAATGCTGAAAAATTAGATTTTCGATGTGCCGGTGCATAAACACAAGTTTGCATGAAAGGCAATAATTTATTGCCTATATTTCACTCTGATTAAAAACCTAAGCAGCGATTATAGTGACTACTCAGCAATCTTCTCTGACATCAAGGCATGTTTTTCCCCCATTCTAATCCACTACATTATAATTATTCAGTCATTTCGACTTTCATTGGGGAAAAATAATCATCTTTTGGTTATGCAAATGACTGGGCTTCTGAAAATACCCTTCTTGGCAGATGGTTGGTATATACATTGGAGTATGTGGTCATTTTGTCATTTTTGTCATTTGTCATAGCTATTTGATTTAATGAAAGTGGTGCTTAGACCTATTTTGGAGGTTGTATACAATGCATTCTAGTGTGTAACCACCAAGTTAGTGTGTGTGTGTGTGTGTGTGTGTGCGTGTGTGTGTGTGTGTGTGCCCTCATGTGTTGCTCAACTGTGCACATCTAATGCCACATTTTCTAATAATCGATAGTCCACATAGTCTTTACTACTCAGTCAGCCTATATACAGTATTCATGTGAGGTAAAGTTGCTTATTGTAACACAAGTTGCGTCTCTCAATAGCAAGTCTTGTCAGATCCTTCCATTGAATTTTTAATATCGATTCCTGTGGAACAAAATGAACACGGACCAAGGCGCATCAGGGTTTACTACCTGACCGATACGGGTGGATACTTCTCTCTCCCTGTTGCCTTTGCACTCCTTTATGTGGTGATGAGTGATAAAAGCACACAAACTCTCCACTACCTTTGTCTGTAAAGGACAGTGTCTCTCTGCCTGTCTGCCTGCCTGCCTGCCTGTCTGCCTGTCTGTCTGCCTGTCTGTCTGTCTGCCTACCTGCCTGCCTGACTGTCGATTGTCCAATCCAAAGCCGTTACAGCCCAATCAGGATAATAACACCTCCCTTTAGATCAAATGGCCGCTGTGTGGGCCTGCCAACTGAAATTAAATCCACCTCTGACCAGACGCGAGAATACACCCCTGCTTAACCCCCTGTACCCCCTGCCACACACACACACACACACACACACACACTGTCATGCACAACACACACTAATAGACACAAATGCAGTGAAACATTAATCTAATTAGTTCAGATTTAATATTACATTTAAACACAATGTCCTGTTCATGGAAGCACTGTCAGCAGTATTTGGTTATTATATAAGCAACCTGTCTTTGTTTTTTGTAGTTTTTATATCCAATCAGCATCAAGGTGTTTATGAGTCATGTTTGGAAAGCCTGGCTGGTTTTAACCAGTGTATCCTACCATTTACATTTGACAACATCTGATATAAAATGTGCATTTCTTGAAACACTTGAAAGTCCCAACAGTGCCTTTGGTAACACTTGTTTCTTTTTACACTAATTGTACAAAGACTGTGGTTTAGCATTTCTGTACTTAGACGTGCTATTGAATAATGTTGTGCACTGTTCATAATCAGGACAATGTTTATAAATTGTCTAAACAATTGTACAATTGATTGTACAATCGTCCTGGTTGTGTATGCCCCGAATCTAGAATGTGCATCGCTTATCACATCAATCTGGGGATTATCAGTTGAAAACATTTTTAAACATGCTGTTTTAGATACTTTAAGGTGTTACATACTGTAGTCAATGACCAAGATTGATTGACGTTTATTTGTTTTCATACAGCCAATAGAAAGGCAGGTTAGGTCTGCCACCAGGGCAGAGGTAGACTACATGAGAAGTGTACAGTGATAAATAAGGATTCAGGTTTTGTTGTTTTTACCACTAGACTATGCATAACTGAGAGATACGGATGTGTTGTTTTTTGCTTCACCTTTGAATACAGTGATTCAGTCTGTGGGCTAGAACCCCTAGTGGATTAAGATGATTTAAAGGTGTCTTCTTTATTACAGCATTTCTAATGTTTTTGTTAATCATTTTATTCCTGTTTGATTCGCTTTGAATTATAAAATGTATGTTTTCAACCCTGCTGTTAATGGCTGTTAAAGTCTGAGAACCAACTAAAATAAGGGCGTACTCACACTAGGCCCAGTTGCCTTGACCCGTGCCCGAGCAGGATTGTCCCCCCTCCCCACTCCCCCGCTGGCCTGCACTCACACTGCAGTTAACATTCAGGGCTAGGGCACGCTTACTCCAAAACATTAGGTTGGCTACTTGGTTTCAGGCCAATTATTTAGTCCACATAATCGTTCCACTGAAATATGTCCTTAATGTCCGACGAGCTACCAGAATTACAGAGTGCCTTCAGATACTGAGCACGCAGTGTTTTTGCTTTTGCTTTTGCCAACACTGCTCACGTGGTTCTTTGATACCCACGAGAAAGTAGATAGTTCTTATGTGTTGTATCCAGTTTCTCCTGAATACTATCTTCTGCTCGGATTTCCAATAAACATTGCACTTCTGCCGTAGACCAAAGTGTTCCCTTTGCCGCCATGTTGTTTGCAATGAAACAACTGTCTCGTCGGTGACTTCAGTTCCGTCCTCGGGCACGTTTGCGATCACACTGATGCTTACCGCGCCCGAGTCCAACCAAACCGTGCCCTGGCCCACCTCTTTCAAGTGGGCGGCCCGGGCACGGTACATAGCGATCATACTAGCCAAACGAACCGGACTTTGGGTTTAACTGGGCCTAGTGTGAAGTGAAGAAGGTGTGTATGTGTGTGTGTGTGTGTGTGTGCGTGTGTGTGTGTGTGTGACTTCAAGGGCAAGTCTATACTCTGTCATATGTGGATTAGCTTTAATATTGTCGCAGCTCATTCTTTTCCTGCATAATCTCTCTCTCTCTCTCTCTCTCTCTCTCTCTCTCTCTCTCTCTCACACACACACACACACACACGTCTATATAATGTATATATTTACATACTGTAATCTATGTTTCATGTGATTAATACAGTATCTGGTCTTATGGTTTACTTTGGGTTGATATAAATTGCAACATATGCACACACAGCATAAATATAATGGGCACACACAGCATAAATATAATGGGCACAGTAGTCAGACATGTATACAGGTTGCTTAATGACTCCCGCCCAGCTGCCAGTGGGCTGTGAGTAGACGGGAATCAACAGATTGTAAGCTCTCAGCTGCCAGCCGTGGCCACTTGACGTCTCCATTCACTGTGTGTGATGATGTAAATAATTACACTCAATTAGCACTTAATTAAGAACGCAGAAACAAAAGGACAAGTCCCTCGGCGCTGCTCATCTCTCTCTCTCTCTCTCTCTCTCTCTCTCTCTCTCTCTCTCTCTCTCTCTCTCTCTCACACACACACACACACAC
>JAODUH010000013.1:1056687-1093185 GCA_027564835.1 Typhlichthys subterraneus | reverse complement strand
TTGTATATATATATATATATATATATATATATATATATATATATATATCTTTACTATTAGTTGTAATTAATTACTATTACTGTAGTTGTTATTATGTTTTAGCTATTATGTTTTAGTTAATTTTGTGGCTTGTTTTTATATTGTAAATCGAACACTAAACTTAAAGCTGTATGGTACCACTTCTTTGCGTCTTGCCATGGCATCATGATCCACCAGTCTTTGAAGAAGCTGAATCATGCCAACGTAGTCAAGCTAAAGGAGGTGATCAGGGAAAATGACCACCTGTACTTTGTCTTTGAGTACATGAAGGAGAACCTCTACCAGCTCATGAAAGACAGGTAAGACACAGACAGAACAGTCACTCCTCAGTACGCTGTTGGAGGTGGTGTTTAAACATGGTGGTCTCGGGGGTTTGGAGATCAGATGACAGGAGCAAGTGACATCTCAAACACATTTTGATTCCCTCCAAAAGTGTGGTACCACCAACATGCCTACTTTCCTTGTGTTGGAATCGTTTGTGGTAAGCCATGCCATTGCCTAACAAAGAAATGGAAGGAAGATGTAGTTGGAGGTGTAGTTGGAGAAAGTAAGCTAATACACTTTTTGCCAAATTCAGCGAATATCTTATCATGGTGTGCAATGGCGATTCTTGTGGAGGAGATCTGCAAGAAGAGCCCATAAATGCATATTCTGTGCGCACACTGAAAAATGTATCTGGTGTTTCTACACAGCCCTGGCTCTGTAAAGTGGTGCAGACCTCACCACACAACACTATCCCAGCATTGGCAATGTGTTTCTAATGTGGGCGGCGAAGTTTCTGAGGGAGCGCCCTATGGCATTGAAGGGAGAGATGTTTTTGTTTTGATCGCGTTCAAAGATCCAAACTTTTTCTCCTGAACCTTAGGGTGAGCATGGCAGGATAGTCTAGTGGTCTGCTTGTTTGGCTCCAAGCTGGAACATTGAGGGTTCAAGCCCTGGAGTTAGTACCCTTGAGCAAGATTCCTAACTACTGCTACTTGTTGTAATACTTGCAGCTGTACTTATTCAAAGTCTGCTAAATTACCTATACTGGTAATTGTAAACCCAACAGCCTAGAAGCTCTGAGTGAAATTATTATAGGCCACCACCTTTGCACACCTAGTCAATTTGTGTCTATTAAAAAAATGTTCATGCTTTTCTATTTAATGTTTTTATTGTGTGCATTTTTAAATCTAATAAATTGTGAATCAAAGTTATTATTTTGAGGATGCAAAAGACACTGGCTCACAAGTAATCAATTTTATCTTTGCAGAAACAGGTTGTTCCCTGAGTCAGTGATAAGAAACATAAGCTTTCAGATTTTACAAGGCCTCTCATTTATTCATAAACATGGTAGGTGTACCGGTACATTACCGCCACGCTGTTGCATGAGAGTGGATGCATCCTAAAAGATTATCAAAGAGTTTGAGAAGATCAAAATCTTGTAGTTTGGGAACACTCCATAACTCTCCTATCTCATCTTACTTTGGGTTAAGGCGTTATTGTTGTGTACATGTGGACACCTCGTGTGCGTAATATAGGCAAATGTAAAATATGATGAATTATTTTTTAATACACATGTTCTTTGCATATTATGCACACTTTTGGCTCCAACTGTCCAACGTGCATGCTCTCTTATATTTCATTTATTCCTGCTTTTTCTTGTTTGTTTTCCTCTCTTCCTTATTATTTGCTGTTAGGGAGAATACAATGTTCACAGAAAATGAGATTAGGAACATCATGTTTCAAGTGCTTTCTGGGTTGGCTTTTGTTCACAAACATGGTAAGAAGCTATGCTGTTCAGTAGTTGTAGTGGGCATAGCATGCTTGTGGTAGAAATGTCTTCTGCTTGCAGTAGCCTATACTCTTGACCTACTGTAGAATCATGCAAATTGTGTGTGTGTGTGTGTGTGTGTGTGTGTGTGTGCGCGCACAGTACTTGTCTTGCACTTTTTTCTCTGGTACCTTTTCTGTCTGTTTACATAGCAAGTCTATTACATAAATAAAAGTATAGTATACTGTATATTATAATGTAGTTTGAACAGTTAACTAATGACTTCATATAAAAATGGAACAGCACAATCTAATTGTTTTCAGTATGTCAGGCAAGCCCTATTCACACATGCCGTATATAACCCTGCATTTTACAGGGGCCGTTCCAGCATGGGGTCATGTGTTTAACGGGAACAGGGGTCGATAAACCTGTATATGCGCTCCCACAATTTACCACTTCGTGACCTAGTAACCTTCCAGGTAAAATGCTGCTATGGAGTGCAACATTGTGGTTCCGGGAGTATATTTCCTATTATACTATTATAGTATTGTATAATATCAGAATGCTGCAATACGGATGCTGCAAAATGTAGTGAAGGGCCATGTTTACTGCATCTCCTACAGATATATTTCTAAAAAACATTTGGCACTTTTCACGTTTCTCATTCACTTTCACTCTGCGAGGGGCGAAAGTTTGCGTGCGCCTTTAATTCAGAATAATAGTAATATTTTTTTTTTACAATTCTGTTTTTGTAATTGTTAGAAGCTGAAATTTTAAATCATGATTTATATTTGAATAATTTCACAGCCCTAGCTTCGAATCAAATTGTTAATGGTCACAATCATTGTGGCTGGATGGCTTGGTTCCAGGCATAAATCTTTTTATATAAGGATTTAACGAAAAGTCAATATAGAAAATTAATACTAAATTTACTTCCGGCATTAAAACACCAAAAAAAGTGGGCGGTCACTGTTACGCTCTATGGCTGTGATGTGAACAAAAGCAGAAACCAAGCAGGGACAAGCACGCAATTCTGGGAATTCTGAGGATTCAATTGCTTCCAATGCAACAGGAGTCCAAAACAATCGGTGGGTGGTTTCAAATGTGGGTGCTATCAAACGTTTAACCCCACCCCACATTGAGCCCTGCCCCGAGTTGCACACTGCAGTCAGAGGCTTCTCAATGTTCCTGGATGGAGCTACATGTGTTAATAGAAAAAAATCACTAGCTGTGAAAACAATGTGTGGAAAGGGCTTTTAGTTGGTGTTTTGTACAGGCCTGCTTGTGAACCAGAAATGTGTTAAGCCTTCTAAAACCCTTAAAATCACATTTATTACATGATGGTAGTACATTTTCTACTGATATAGTTCCTCCACAAATGTCACATTTTGAGTTGGGGTAAAACCCTTGTTGTACATTATTACTTTTAATCCTCTTCAGGCTTTTTCCACCGGGACATGAAGCCAGAGAATCTGCTGTGCATGGGTCCAGAGCTGGTAAAGATTGCAGATTTTGGACTAGCCAGGGAAATACGCTCCAGGCCGCCATACACAGATTATGTATCAACTAGATGGTGAGAATCTGTTCTTTTGACTTTTTACTTCAACGTGAGATATGTGGAGAGAGCAAGCACAATAATGTGTTGAAATGGCATGTGTGCTTGCTGGCAAGTGACACATGTTTACATTAAAGGCCAAGTTATGCTTCTGCTTCCAAGCTACGCCGCAACCTACAGATAGGGTGTAACCTACGCCGTGGCATACGCCGTAGCCTGATGCGCACCTAGCTCAAGTAGCTACTTGTCCGTCGATGCAGCCAACAAACGTCTTGTTGTGGCTGCTAGCCCATATGCCGTGAGTGTGTTGGAATTAGGGATCTTTATATCAATGTCATGTACATGCACAGACAGTCTTCCTATGACAATCCACGTGTAATTATTAGATTTTGCTTTGCTTGAGCATTATTAACCAACACTGCAACTGTGCACGCGACAAGGCGGGTATTTCCCTATGGGATTTCCTTGTTGTTTGTGGCAATGGCAATGGCAAGCTTTTATTAATACTATATTTCTATCGGCGCAAAATGATTCCTATGATCAATGTTGGTGAGACTAAGAGATTCACTGGAATAAAAACAAATGTTAAGCTTTTTTCAAAAGGTTTACACTCTTGCGTTCTATTTTTGGAGCCTCAACAATACATGGCACTTCCCATGTAGGAGTGCGTGCGCATGTCCGTGTGGCCGACAGACCAGCGTAGGAGTATAATATGCTCGCAGATCACAACGGTGTAGGCTACGGCATAGGCAACCCCGGAGGCTTGACACAGAAGCAAAAATCAGTCTGTGTGTGTGTGTGTGTGTGTGTGTGTTCCCTGCCCAGGTACCGAGCACCTGAAGTACTCCTCCGTTCCTCCACGTACAGCTCTCCTATTGACCTGTGGGCTGTGGGCTGTATCATGGCCGAGCTATACACCTTACGACCCCTCTTCCCTGGAAACAGTGAAGTGGACGAGATCTTTAAGATCTGTCAGGTGCTCGGCACTGTCAAGAAGGTGAGGGGAAACTTGTTTTTGGAGAAGGGGGAAGGGGTGAACATGATTGCTTTTAACTAAGGGAAATGTGTTTATTACATATTTATATAGTCATGTAATAATACTAGACTAGACTAGGGCTGTCCTGAATACCATTTTACAGGTTTCAAATACCTGATTGTTTTTCCGAACGAGTACTTGAATACTTGTTCTCAAAAACACCATTAAAAACACTCAACTTGAATTAATGTTTCATAACCTGTTAAAAATCAAAGCGGGCGACAGGACCATTTGCGGGTTTACAATAGCACATAACTGTACAGTACAATCAACGCTTTTAACTTTGAGTTAAAGTGAGTGAATACTTGAATCCCAATATTTAAAATAGAATAATCAAGTATTTGGTTACAACCCTACAATAGACCTTGCCAACACTATCCATTTCCGTATTATTGCCGTTTCTGAACAGACTCCTAAAATTAAATCGAAACAATGTGTTTCCCATCTCACCCTGGATGACCTGCAGGTGTCCTGCAGCTATTTGTCTGGATAGATAATGACTCATCTGGTCTCAGGTAAAACAGGCCAGGTAGAAGCCTGAACAGAAGAGCTGTATAAGGCCCCTGTTCAAGACTCTTCATAAAGGATTAAAATCCACTAGGGGCTGAAGAAGTCATTCACTGAAGCAGCATTTCTCCGCATTAAACCCTCTTCTCTTTCTGCATCCCTTGGTTTAGACGCTCGTATTACGTGATCTTATCAAGTGTCCCAAAGATAAGGGATTGAGTTAGGAGGGTTCAGTTAAGTCCTTCTTTTTAAAATGTCTATGTGAGCGAGTTTCACTAATTAAATGGAAAATAAAGATACAGTATACTCATTGTAGATTATATGAATTTTAAAATAATTAAATGTGAAGTCAGAGATTTTAAGATAATACACTTATTGTCAAATTATGACTAAGACTATGAAAATCCACTTTATTCATTGTCTCAAGTCTATAAACTAAACTTGATAAGTCTCCCTCATGGACGTATCTGATCTTCCCTCTTCTTGCTAATGTTTGCTAATATTGGTTATGTTGGCGCCAGACACTCAAAAACTCAGAAATAGATAATGGAGTGGGCTACGGACCCAGTTGACATCAAATAAATGCGATCTACATTTAGATTTGCTAAATCGTCTGTTAATAATCATAGTCTACCTACCATAACACTAGATCTATTGCCCATTTGTGTTTTCTCACATAGATACAGACTACAATACAGATGCATTGACAAATGTAAGCTTTCAGTTGTCCAGTAAAATATTAATCTGTAAACAGAGAAAACAACCCTGTGTAGGCTTTGTTTACAACCAGCTTTCGCAGGCCGCTGGACTTGCATCTCGCGGCAACGAAACGAGCGTCTTTCTGAGTTCTCAGTATAGGGTTTGATTGGAATGCCTCGCTGTAAAAATGAGCGTGCGTTATTACTACCATAGAACTATATAATAATTACTATGCTAGTTGGTGTTGACTTGACTAGACTATGACATTGGTGTCCCCTCTTCAGGACTGGTAGGATTGCCCTCAGTGTAATCTGTAAAACTGACAGACAGTATAATATATAGTCTACATTTATTTTACATTCTACCCGCCACTGTGGCTGGTATACAATGCAAAATTACCCGCCACTCTAAAACAGTACCCGCATTTGGCTGGTGACGGGTGCTAATTTCCCACCCTTGTTATCTGTAACCTCAGCATGAACATCTCCTCCGCTAGGTTGATTGGCCTGAGGGCTACCAGCTGGCAACTGCCATGAACTTTCGCTTCCCTCAGTGTGTGCCCACTCACCTGAAGACGCTCATCCCTAACGCCAGCAACGAGGCCATCGCTCTGATGCGAGACCTGCTCCTGTGGGACCCCAAGAAACGGCCGACTAGTGTGCAGGTACGACTGTGGCAGTGTTTCCCATAGACATGTTCCACAAGAGCAGGGTTGACACAGACTTTGTATCAGTAGTTATGTTCAGAGAACTGAGATGGCACTGAGCTAAAGGATTTGTATTATATTTAATTATTTAGTCTTAGTCTCAGCCTCTTCCATCCATTATGGAGCACTATGTCACATAAGCAACTCTGAACGCTGAACGGCTGATACAAATACCCCTGCGACCTTAACAACACTTTACGGAAGTGAAGAAGTCGACTTTCATTGGCTGTTAGCATTGTTACTCACAAGCCTGTATGCGTAATTCCGGTGTGATACTTGTGCATTTATTTTAAGCAGTTCTTTTTTTATTTATATTTTTCCGTACAGTTATTCTCTTGTCTCTTCTGCCTCTAGGCCCTACGCTACCCATACTTCCAGGTAGGCCAGGTGTTGGGACCCCCCTCTCAAAGCCAGGAAGTTGTCAGGAAGGCCAAGGCCAGAACTCAAGCCCAGGGCCCGAGCTCCGAGCCCATAGCAGTCGCGCAGCAGTCTTCTTCTGAGACCAAGGCCTGCTCCTCCAGACCCCAACAGAACCTGCCCCTGCAGCAGATCCCCACGCCCCAAGCTAAGAACCAACAGGGGCCTCAAAGCCATATGGTGAGTAGCCCCACGTGAAACAGATTTAAATTTAATGTCCATGTAATGTACATTTCAGTGCTGGCGCTGCAAATGCATAATAATATTTTAAAGGTCTTTATGAGCATTACGGACAGAAAGACGGTCAGAAAGTGGTTGTAATCCAAACAAATGCATAGTTATTTCAAGATTATGGAACCAAATTAAAAGATAAATCTGAGGCCATGGTTCTTAGCAGAAAACTGATGGAGTGCCTACTCCGGGTAGGGAATGAGTCCTTACCCCAAGTAAAGTAGTTCAAGTACCTCAGGGTCTTGTTCGCGAGTGAGGGGACATTGAAGCTGGAGATTGGCCAGAGAATCGTAGCAGTATTACAAGCAATTTTCATGTCTACTCTCACCTATGGTGATGAAGGGTGGGTTATGACTGAAAGAACTAGATCACGGGTACAAGTGGCCTAAATGTGATTTCTCAGGAGGGTGGCAGGCGTCTCCCTTAGAGATAGGGTGAGAAGCTCGGCCATCCGTGAGGAACTTGGACAAGAGCCGCTGCTCCTTTGTGTCGAAAGGAGCCAGTTGAGGTGGTACGGGCATCTGTCAAGGATGCCCACTGGGCGCCTTTCTTGGGAGGTGTTCCAGGCACGTCCAGCTGGGAGGAGGCCTCGGGGAAGACCCAGGACTAGGTGGAGAGATTATATCTCTACATTAGCCTGGGAACGCCTCGGGATCCCCCATTCAGAGCTGGTTAATATTGCTCGGGAAAGAGAAGTTTGGGGTCCCCTACTGGTGCTGCTGCCCCCACGACCCGACTACGGATAAGCCAATGAGGAAATTAATACTAATAAAGCTGTTTATTTGCATTACACCACAAGGGGTGCTGCCACCCAAAATTTGACAACAACTGTGCAAGATGTATAATTTAGTTTACGTGGCTATGTACTAGGGATAACGATAGATTGGCAGGAGATCAGAATCTGGCGATTTCCACTCAAAATACGAGATTGGATGTAATCCGATTTTCCTTTCTAATGGCCGAAATGGAAAACTTTGTTTCTTTGATCTTTGTTATCAATTAAATGGCTGTCAATTCACCATTAACTTTTCTTGTTTACCTGGATTAAAAATGTATTTTAAATTCATGAATAATATATACATACAATATACTGTGTGTCTGTATAAATAAATAAGTGTGTGTATGTATGTATGTATGTATGTGTGTATATACTGTATATGTGTATATATACACACACACACATGATTCTTTTTTATTAAAAGTATAAAGAGAGAGAAAAAGAAAGAGAGAGCAGGTCAACCATTCAGTTTTATAATTTATATATATATATAAACATCATACATTTTTATTAAAAGTATAAAAATCTGAATGAAAATCTGCAATTGGGTTCGGCCAGAAAAACCTGATTGGTGCGTCACTACTATGCACTGCACCATGCAATAGGAAACGTCTTGTGCGCACACACATGTGCATTGCCTTCCTCAACAGAAGTCGGTGGGTAGTGAAAACGGCGGTGCTGGAATTGGGGGGCTGAAGAGCGGCCGTCGCCGCTGGGGCCAAACGGTGGCCAGGACGTCTGACAGTTGGGAGGAGTCGGACCCCTCGGATACGGCTGCATCCAACTCCAAGAAACCCAGCCTGGGAAATGGCGAGGAGGAGCTGAGAAACCAGGAGCACATGCCACAGTAAGTAAGCCTAAGCCTTGTTGACAACCATTAGATGTATTAAAACATGGTGTTGTTGCTTACACCAACATCAAGTGACCTGCTATCACTTCAGGCAGCAATAACATATGGTTCAACTGCGACCTTTAACTGTCCGCTCAAGTCGTACGTGAACACTGCGAAACCAAACGGTCAGTGAAAACCTTAGTTCATAGTTCTGCCTATCCCCCCCAGATAACAAGTTTCTCTTTATTGTAAAAGGTTTTTGATTTATTTTTCTGCTGCTCGGTTTATTATCTTGTGAATGGCACACCAGCTTATGAAGACATTGATGAGGGAGTAGGTTGAATTTTTTTCAAAGTGACTTGCAGCCATGCGTACAAGTATCATGAAAAAAGCATTAAATTAGAACGGTGACAAATAGCAGCAAGCAGTGGCAGCCAAACTGACATTTAGCTCTACAATTTGAATATCTCAGATAGTTACTTTGCCAAACAACCACCTGTTTTTTAAACAAAGGAACTTAAATTGGGTATTCTTGATGTGTAGTCCCAAAGAGCAGAAACCACTGTATTCCTTCAGCACGGTTACCAAGCTACCCAGCAACGTCAGGATTGGCCCCACATCAACGTCAAGAGACTCCAGCCTTCCAGAATCCTCTGCACGACAGCACTATCTCCGCCAATCACGATATTTGCCAGGTGCGGCTGATTTTGGTGTACAGTACAAAGCGTAAAGAAAAAGCCCATGCTGCTCATTATATTGTAAATTGTGTATAAAAATAGTATTTGTGTTTCTAACAAGGGTTGATTGGCAAGAACCAGCCTTCTCTTGTGGATAAGGAATTGGGTGCGACACTACGAGATTTATGGGACAACTCCATGAATAATACCAATAAGCCTCTCGCTGGTATTAGGGGAGGATTATCTGTCACCAGAGCCAAACCAGGTAGGCACTGCTAGTGGCTAATAACCTGACATGCCAGAGGAATTGTTGTCACGAGTCCATCTGGGGAGCCGTACATGGAAACTGTTTGTGAATGGCTGTACTTTAAAAAAAATACTTGGCAGTTGAATGGATGAACCATCTGGTCATTTTCGCTGTCTGCACCATGGTCGGCACACCTAAACCAAGCCCGTATAGCTATAAACACAATGCTGATTGTAAAACCACGCCTGTATAGCTATAAACACGGCGCTGATTGGAAAGTTAACTTGCTGCTCGGACACATTAAAAATGATTCCGAGGCTTTCCAGACTGATTCTCACTGTGAAATTGAAGCTGTTAGACACTTAGCCTCGTCCTGATCTCGCGAGGCTAAGTGGCTAACAGCTGGTGTGCAAACCACCTAGCTTTAAATAATTCTGGAAGCTCTGCATATAAACCGTGCTTGGTGGAGGTGGTGCCAGTTAGGTGTCAGTCAATTAAATGTATGCACTTCTTGTTGTCATCAAAGAGTTCATCAAAGTTCATCATCAAAGTTCATCGTCTTTGTTCCGAGTAAGGATGTGTGTGTCTGTGTGCACGTGTGTGTGTGTGTGTGTGTGTGTGTGTGTGTGTGTGTGTGTGTGCGCGCGTTTGTGTGTATTTTTATTAGGGATGGCACGATACAGTTTTTTCAGTCCCGATACCGATACCGGCACTTATGGTATCGGCCGATACCGAGTACCGATTCGATTCCAGTGTTATATTAAGTTTTAAGTTAAATTGCAAAGTAAATGACAGCTAATCTCTATTTTAGGACTTAGATGCATTTTAGAAACCTGCTGATGATAGTGTGGCCTGGGTATGTTAGACATGGCTGATGCTTGACAGTAGACCTACACTTGTAAATTAAATTAATTGGATCAGCCCCATGGGTCGGTTACAACCATCCAATTGTCACCGATACCGATCCAGCTATTTAAGTCAGTATCGGACCGATTTCCCATCTCAGTATCGTATCGGTGCCATCCCTAATTTTTATATATATTATTTATTTATTTATATATATAGTATCCCTAAAAACAACAATGAATGGACTATTATGCCATTCATAATAATAACTTGGTCAAAACTTAATACGTGTACAGACTAAGACTCAACAAATTAGGTAATTTTTTAACAAAGGGGGGAAGCATTCTGTAAACCCTTACTGCGAGATATACATTTGAGTAACCACATAATTAACTTCATTAATGCTGCGTAGCTCTATTAGTGCAGCCTACCTACCTAGCATAATTTGACACTGTTCTCCAGTGGCTCCGAATGCTAATGATGCCGCTAATGTCTTGGCTCGACTGATCAGTAGTTACGGAGGCCAGGGACAAAGCACTTTTTTAGGACTATCTTAAATGTCTGCAACCCAGGAGACTTTAGACTTGTATAATTAATTTGTCATGTAGACCGACATACAATATGTGCTCCTGCTATGTGTTGCCCTTTCTCTGTCACCATCCCCTTTCTTTTTAACTTTCTTTCTTTCTATCTATCTTTCTATCTTTGTTTCTGCCCCTTCCCATGCACCATTGCTTATTCATGAGATTAGGACTGTTGGTGTAAAATCAAGTGTCCCCCTCTCTCTGTCCACCATGGCCCCTGCACTCTACACTATTCATGAGAAGTAGATAATGTCGACAAGACGACTTAAAACAAATAATCAGTGTCACTGATCATTTATTTTGAGTTTTCTCATGAATAAGGTTTCTAATGTGACACCATAGAATATGTTTTTTTTTTTTTGCACAAAATGTCTATCCGAATAATTTGTGCACATTTATCTCATTTTCTTCCTTTCTTATTTTCATCTTTTTCTCAACTATTGCATGCATGTCCCCACTTCATGTTTTACGAGTAGAAGAGAGGGCTGCTAAATCTGTGGGAAGCCCCTCAGAGAAAACTATTGTTAAAGAGAGAAACCAGGAGAAAATTAACTCATCTAAAGGTATTTCAAGAAGTGTACATTTGTATGTACTATGTAGGAATTCTGTAGTTTGAATATAACCCTTCTACTAAGATATGTCAACCATGCACAATCACTTACAGTATTAGATTAACAAGTGTTGTGAAATGTAACTACATATTGCTTGAGGGAATACATAGATAAACAACCAGCATGCCAGTTGTTTCCACAGATTTCTGATACCCATTAAACCAGTTACCATATGAAAGAAACCTGCTGTTTAAGCCTCTGTTGAAGATGAGAACTCTAATATATTCTTAAACCTAACAACTGAGGACACCAGTAACTAAATAGATGATACCGTCTTATGGGAACAATGGGGAATTTTACTAATTGCACTGATAAGCATCTTTGGCCGCCAGTGCATTTGATTGAAGGGTATGCTTGGTGATTTGAATGACATTAGCCTTGTGTTTAGATCCTTGGTGGTGCTGCACAAACAGTAGCCACAACGCTTGATGCAAGCCTCTATCTATGCCTTAGTAGGAGTCATGTAACACTATTACACTGTAGATTCTTAATAATTGAGTTATTCTAAATTAAAACTATTACTACACTGCAAAAAATGGCTCTTCAAAAATAAATTTAAAAATGATGAAAACAAGGTCATATTTGCTCATAATACTTAAATAAAAATGCCAACGGAACAAGTGAAATTTTGCTTGTAAGATGTTTTGAAATAAGACATATCTGGATAGAAGAGCTCTTGTTAGGTAATTGTCACTTATATTAAGTGGTTAGATCTTTTTTTTCTAGAAATTAGACAAATATACTTAAGATTTTATTTTTTGTAGTGCTTGTATAATCACAGCCCAGGTTAGACTCTTATAAACAGATGTATTCTGTTTCAGGGAACTTTGTGAGCACTAAGTACAATCTGTCCAGTGGTTACGTCCCTTCATTCCAAAAGAAAGAGGTTGGATCTGTTGGACAGAGGATTCAGCTTGCCTCCTTGGCTGGACAACAAACAAGTAAGGTTACAGTATGTTCCACTTAGACATGTATTATCACCTCAGTGAGATTACCTACAACATATATGTTGAGAGTCCATAATACCTTCTTTCCCGTTTGGTTTCACATCCTTTCCCATTTATTTGCTTTTCCTTTCAAAGACGCCACCCTTATTCACTACATCTTTTCTTTTCACTCTTGTAGTCAGTCTTTCTGCTTCTCGTGGTAATAACAAAAACAATATAAAACCAGCCAAGGTCAAGCCTACCTTCACTGCTTTGAGTGAAAGTAATGAAGGTTGTGTGTGTGTGCGCGCGTCTTGTCTCAGCAGGATAGAACTCTGTATGTCCATGGTTTTCTGATTTCAAGGGAAAGCTAAGCTAGTTTCACAATTTCTCATTGTGACTAGTCAGTACACGTATTAAGTTTTGACCAAGTTATTATTATGAATGGCATAACAGTCCATTCAGTGTTGTTTTTAGGGATACTATATATAAAAATTAGGGATGGCACCGATACGATACAGAGATCGGAAATCGGTCCGATAATGACTTAAATAGCTGGATCGGTACATCGGTCGTACAGTTCTAAATGGTATGGAGCTAATCCAATTAAATTAATTTACACACGTAGGTCTACTGTCAAACATCAGCCATGTCTAACCTACCCAGGCCACACTATCAGCAGCAGGTTTCTAACATGCATCTAAGTCCTAAAATAGATATTGGCTGTCATTTACTTTCCAAGATTAACACTTAAACTAATGCATACATCAATGAAAACAATGTAATATGTCCTTATATTTATATATATACCCCATGTTACATTAGGTTTTACAGAGTTAGGAAGGCAATGTTCAAGCATGCTGGTTCCTTACACAAAACATGAGTCACAGTCTCTTCCTCAGTCACAGTGAGGAATACAACTTAATTTAACACTGGTATCGGATCGGTACTCGTCTCGGCCGATACCCAAAGTGCAGGTATCGGTATCGGTATCGGGACTGAACATTTTGGATCGTGCCTTCCTTAATTGTGACCTGGTGTATTTTAGGTTTTAGGTTTTAAATACAAACCAGCCTTTACTTAAACTGCGCTATTAGGTTAGCCATACATACATACATACATTCACATATATATATATACATACATGTACATACATACACACATATATATATATACATACATACATACATACACATATATATATACATACACACATATATATATATACACACACACCTCTCTCTCTCTCTCTCTTCCCAACAAAACTGAATGGTTGACCTGCTCTTCTAGATTATGAAGGGTGGAGGAGAAGGACGGAGAGGAACCAGATGAAGGGGACCAGCTTCTCTGCCCTGGGAAAGACATCCGGAAACCTCCTGAACCGAGCTCCCGTACAGCCAGTCCATGGCAGGGTGGACTGGACTTCAAAATATGGCGGCAATCGGTAGTTAAGTGCCGAAAATATATCGAATAACTTCAGATGTGCCGTCTAAATTAATACATCTTGGGCTGAGAGAAATGCAAGGAAACAAGCAAGCATTTCCCTAGATTTATTAGAAGCTGTGGTGGGCCTTCAGAAAGGTGGTTAATTAACCAGGAAATAAAGTAAAAAAATCATGTAAACATGCCAAAAAGGGGTCTTTTAACCATTTTGTACCGTTCTGTAAATACAGATGCAAGTTTACATTTAATTGGGTGGTAGTGGGCTTTTACGCTAGTGGTGGTGTCCATCCTCGGCCCACCTGAAATGTCCTCATTGTTTCTGTTAGGGTGTCAGGGTGAATTCTTAATTATAAATGAAAGACAAATATGATATAAAACTTCAGCCACACTATAAACTGGAACAGGATTATGAAATAATTCCACTTCCTCACAGATCTTTGATGTTAAGCATGTTTTTTTTATGAATTTTTTATCTGAGCAAATCTAATGCATTGTCTACATTTTCCCATGATGCTGACATTGCTTGTGAAAATCTCACGGAATCCATAAAGGACAAACTAGAACATCCAGTGTGAGCTAATGCTATGAAGATGCTCTCAATTAAGTAATAGTGGTAGTTGTTATTAGACAAAACATTGTTATATTGTTTGAGTTATATAATATCAGTACTCTTAAATGTTTTCTCCTACTTTTCTTAAACACTGTGTAAAGGTTTTAGAACTTAACTGTATATTGGCTTAGAGAAAGACATTTTTCATTCTGTAAGGCAAGTGCAAACTTATTTGTATTTTGCAGTAAATAAGCCTTTTTATAAACCTTTTATAACATTTCAAAGGTTCCAGAGTGCTTAATTTGCGGTAAAGAATTGACACAATAAGACAGTTTTTGTTTTGTAAACAAGGTAATATATTTAATTCTGAATTATACATATTTTTACAAAATAAGACAATTCAACAATAACTGACAGGTGAAACACAATTACTGAAGTGGAGATGTGGGTTGACCTCATTAGGATTCACGGGGCTTCTGGAGCATTGTCAGTCCAAGCTTTCCTACCATCAGCAGACTAAAACATATAACAGCAAAAAATATTAACATTTATATAACTACCAGAAAGGCCTTAATTGCTTTCCTGTGACGTGTATAGTTGGTAAATTTACAGTAATGTTTATTTTAATGAGGCCATCGTAGTGTTGAAGCTAAACATTATTTGCTTGTAATATACAGTATTCATATGTTTCTCAATGTATGAGTTACAAGCTGAAGAACACACTGAATAAGACCATGACTTGGTCTTTGTGTTCACTGGTGACTTGTGTGTTTAATTAGATTACTCTGGACATGATTTGCACTGTTGAACACAATAAGGCCAGGAAGAAGAATTCATGGCACTCTACTGATAAATATAAGTTGGGATAGCCTAAGCCAGGGGTCTGCAACCTGCGTCTCTTGAGCCCCTCCATACAGTGGCTCCCTGTGGCTTTGACAAACACAATATAGAACATAATATAGGTTTTGTCCTCCCACCAAATATATCATCTCAAATTATATTTTATATTGATAACCTGTGTCCTCTGATTTCACCAGTATCCAAATGGATCTAGTCCATTCAACACTGAGTGCACAGTAGTTGGGCATAGGCTAACCTTTTATTTTAAACATATCTGCAGGGAAGCATGCCCCCGCACCCCTGTAACATTTCACTGCCCCAGCAGTTCAAAAACACTCCTAAACCCTGGGAAGACGGTAATTACTGCCAATTTAGGTGATATGCTAATTTTGTATAATATATGCTGTGGCTCCAGACAGATAAATATAAAATGTTTTGGACACAAATGGCTCTTTTGATAGTAAAGGTTGCAGATCTCTGGCCTAGGCCTACACCAATATAGATGAGGAATCTATCAATTGAACCTGGCTTCTTGTGACTGGTCTAATTCCTGTTTAGATGTTAATCTCCAAATAGTGTGTTAATTTGTGTATAAACCACTACTTTTCATTACAGTTATTAGCTAATTATTATAATTATGCCGACTATCCACTGCAATATAAACACTGTCAGTGATATTTTATGTATGTGGGTGCATTGTTACCTCACTCCAGCAATCAGGCCAGCTGGCATGAGCTTTCTTGATCCGTAGAACCGCTTTCCCATGACCGCTGCAAGTGTGCCTGATGTCGCTGTTCAGACATCAAGACCATTACACCACAGTAGTTTCCGGTGTTATGCCAAAAAGTGATTGTCCGATTAAAAAGTGATTGCCTCTCTGGGGAGTGGAGTCACGTGCAAAGTGCAGTTTACAGTAATCATGAATTATATGTATGTGTTTGTTTGATATGTAAAATTATAATTGTAAATATTGAGACTAGACGAATTAACAATGTACAAATGGGTTATAGGTATACATATAAAATACAAAAATTACCTTTTGAAATTATTAATGTAGGATATAGTATTGTACCTGCTGTGCCCTAGATTATAATTAATCCTTTCATTTTCACCAGTTTAAATGTCTTCATAAATGTGAATTAGCATACAATTAACACTGACAATCACTTTTTGACACCTGGTTTTAAGAGGCAATCCTGCAAAGGAAACTCATAATTTGTCTACGTACCGAGAGACACCCATATGTTATTTGGGTCATTGGAGATCTGGTATGCACCGAGGCCAGCGAGGCCACCAAAGAAAAGACCGGCAGCCAGGGAAGGAACACTGCCTGAAAAGAGCAACACGTCTCGAAAGTAAACAGATGAAATAGATCTTCATGAGATAGATATTTTAAACTTCAACATGAGCTGATAACTGATAATGTCAGTTTGCTGTAGACTACATTACGCAATGAAAAAAAGTATGGAAGATTTTACTATGAATTGAACAAATATCCCAATGACTTACTAAACTGAATAACATCTTGGTAGGCACTTGTTCAATCAACTTTACCCTGCTTACACTAAATTAAATTCTTACCTGCTTTGACATAACCAACAACTCCACCAGATGCGACCAGCGCTGCATATCCATATCCAATCCAATCAACAGACATATTTGCCACCTGCTAGAACAAATCAGCTTTTAGTAGAATTGGAGTAGACCTAATATTTTGCAAATTCTTTTTGGAAACAAGTAATTCAGAACGGTCTGGTCAGTGATCTACCTACTTACAGCTTTAGAAATATTTGGAAGGTTGTGTGTCTGTGCCAACACTAAACTGTTGTTACAGAGAACAAAGCTAACAATTAGGAAATGTGGGAGCATTGTAGGCTACGACACAAACTGTTGTAGATTTTATTGGTCTTGATGATCTTCTACATTGTGGCTTAAAGAAAATGGGTGTTGCCTTTCTGCAGTGAAAGATAAGTACGGACTGATGGGTACGGTTACAAGTTACAACATCCCGGCTGCCTGACTGAGAGACATAATATGGAGCCTATAAGGTATTTGGTTATAGTTATATGCAGAGCAATGACTCTGGTTCTATGGTTACAACATCCCATACAGTTTACATCGCGTAGCGTCGCTTTACAGCTTAGGACACTTGTTTTCAAGATATGTCATATAAGATATAGTCAGAATTTCAGTTAGCCTGTATTTTAATTTAATGTATGGATTGCGGGTCTGCTATCTTAAGCAAGTAACGCAGTCTAACTTAAATTAGAAAATGAGTTTCATACAAACGTGCTCTTTTTTTTCGTGTGTCCTCTACCAGTTTGTTTTGTTTCCCATCGAGCACCCGTTGTCGTTACACCATGGACAGCGACGGAAGAGTGCTGTGCAAAATGCAGATCGGGAAATGAAGTTCATTTTGTAGAATTATTAGAATATATATTTTTATATTATATATTACATTTTTTATATATAAACAACACAATGTACAATCACAATATATTTTCAGTGATTTAAGTGCAAACACTTTTTTATTTTGCCCGGTAAAAGGCGAGGAACAGAAGGGTGTTTTTTTTTTTTTGCATGCAGGGTGTCCTACATAATTTCCCATTTTTTATTGATAAACGACACAATGTACAATCACAACAACAGTATATTCAGTGCAAATGCCACGTACTACATTAAATTACATTAAATTGTGTTTAAACATAAATTACACATTACATTTTGTATAAACACTAGAAAAACGAGAGATTATTCTTTTTCAATATTTTTTATATTTTGTACAGTTATTTTACTCTTTTGATTTGTCATCATTTAAGTGATTTAATTATTTTCTTAAATTCGTTTATAAATCCTAGAAAAATAGCTGAGATTTTCACAAATCGACATTTATGAATGTAGAATTTTCCACACAGTATGAGAATGTTCACAATATGTTCAAGATCACATTTACTATGTTCAAAGCAGGAGATAATATGCTTGAATTCGTATTTAATGTCATATGAAGACATTCTGAATGAAGTTTTCTACCATTACCCAAAAAATTGTATGTACATTCATAAAACACATGCATAACAGACTCTGGAAACACAAATGCTACATTTATCATCTGCTTCTAAATCTAGCAATGGCTGAATTAGTTATATAGATGTTATGTAGAATTTCCAGTGAATCTCTTTAAATCTTATTAGAAATACAAGGGAGAATACAAGTTTTTACCATGAAGAAAGCAGTTGTTCCAATAAGATTTACATTTAGGGCAATTCTTCTCTTAGCATATAATGTACTTCTAATATGTTTATTATTGCAATCAATACTAAAATAAATGTATACAATTTAATATGTGTTTGTTCTTTCTTTAAAGCAGTTTAAAACAGACACAGGATATTCATCAGAGACGATGCTATTGTGTGACGTGTGTAGGCTATTAGGCTAAAACTTTTTATCGTGATAGTGTGGGGGTGAGAAAAAGCTGTTTTGCCACTTGGTGGAGCTATAGGATTGTTATGTAGCTTAAACGTCGTTCATGCAATCTTTTAGAATAGTTTTATGCGAGTCGGAATTTTAATTTGATAAATTTTAAATTCCCCATCTGTAACATATTTTGCTTTGCGTAGCCTACAAAAACTCTTACACATACTAATACAAATAATAGTGCATTTGAATAGCAGCACTGTAAGCACAAGGCCTATGGCAATGGTGAATGAGTAGCCTCTTATATTAAGTTTTGGTAAAGCAGATTTAAGATCAAGCATATTAGGACCTAGATAAAATAACCTAATATACGGTGTTCTGATGATGATGTTTGGCTGTTCTGGTTGCCTATTTGTAAGGACTTTTATGGAAAATAGCCCATAAACCCTATAAAATTTCAGTAGATTTACTATATTAAGTTTTTTGAGTCATTCGCTCAATAGTCTTTGCGTATAGATCTTTATTCTCAGGTCAGTTGGTTTACATTTTGGGATATTGGGTCTGAAATGCATTGAATGTAGGCTACGTTGTGCCTGCTCTGTTGTCAACTAAAGCAAGATGGCGCCAAAATACAACATATTATCTCAGTAGTATTCTTTATTATGGAACTCATGACATCGTATGCCTAACTTTTCACAAAATGTATTGAATTCCCTACCTTATGAGTAACTTTATTATGCATTAATGTGAAAATAATAATTATTGTCTCAATCCTCATTGGCCCAAGTCACATAATTTATCTTGATCAGTGATAATAATAATAATAATAATAATGTTTAGGTATTATTATTATTAATAATAATAATAATAATAATAATAATAATAATAATGAAACATGGCTAGGTAGATTGGTGAATATATCTAGGAACATTTTTCACACTTAATTGATCCCAATTGTAATTTTGTCTGTTCTATTTTAGACAGTAGAAATTTGTAATAACCAGCATATCAGACTAAGGCTAAAGGCCTCCAATTAATAATAATAATAATAATAATAATAATAATAATGAATAATTATAATTCTAATAATAATAATAATAATAATAATAATACATTTTAGTAAGTAGGTATCTCCATAAGAACAAAAGATTTACAAATACCTATAAGGTTCAATCATAGCCTATACCCTTATTAAACAGCGAGCTGTTTGATTAAGCTTATAGGACACTAAGGCCGGGGGCGTCGTGAAACACAGCCCTATAGACAAATAGGTTAGATATTCAAATGGCCCCAGAGTTTCCTTAGCAGCGCTTTAATTCTATATCCCGTGGTTGGCGGTGCCACCGCCCACACCTTACACCCTCCACACACACACACACACACGCGCGCGCACACACACACACGCACACGCAAACGCAAACACACACACGGTCTTCATTGCTGCAGGTATTTTTTGCCGTTAATATTGATTGTTTGGTCGTGTTTGAAGTCAAAGATGAAAGCTTGCTTTATGTTATTGAAAATAGCATATAACATAACATTTGCACACACACGCCGCGCGCGCGCGCACAAACACACACATACACACATCCTGTATATAAACTACAATTTTTTTTTAAACATAGCAATCCTTCACTTTTATTCCGAAACCATGCAGAATGTATAGCATGTTGTATTCTATTTAAAGTTTCTGTTAAGTATGCCTATCCAAGTTTAATTTGATAATATTATGCTAAATACAATCATTTTTAAATCAGCCTAATAGAAAACGTGCAGGTAGATATATTGATTCCAGATCAACTCCATTCAAACTATTATTTTCTCCTTCAAATAGTTGAAGGTTTGGAAGTGATACCTCCCACCATTATCACATAGCCAATTTATGTTTGCGCACGCTTGTGTGTGTGTGTGTGTGCGTGTGCGTGTGTTTGTGATGTGAGCTCATTCACTTCTTCCCCGAGGGGTCTACATAAGTATGTATTAGAAATAAACAGTGGATAAATAAATAATGACCCCCACGATATGTAGCGCAGCCTTTTCTGTAAAAGTAATGGTTTTGGCAGTTAACCTTCGTGTTATTAACTTGGTGCAGATTAATTTAAGGACAGTATTTGGTTCTACCTATAAAACAACGAAACAAAAACGGATAAAAAAATATCCTTTAATTTCTAATAATATGCATAGGTATTTTATATTTATTTAGAATTAGGGCTAGTCTGCATGTTTCAATAGTATAGAAAAACACTTCTAATTGTCGATGTATATTTTAACTATATATGCTCACACCTGGCATACTACGCATGCGTCACCAGGTCGCCCACAGCGTTTTATGGCCAGGTGAGCTGATCCTGGCCAGGTACAAACTTAAGACTGACTGTTGTGACCGAGGCTCAATGAGATAACACAGCGCTCGATCAACCAAAACGACAACAGAAGACAAGAGAATGTCAATTATGGGGAAAATGTGTGAATGGCAGGTACGTGCTGTTTAATTTTGTGAAAACACATTTTGAACGCGTATACGCAATACATACAGACTATTGTCGAGTCATAAGTCTTTATAGCGCCACAGAAACGCTATAATCTATAATTTCTGATTGTAGCCTTATCATAATTCATATGAATCTATATGGCCTACTTTATTTGTGAAGCCATCTTGACGATAGCCTCACGTCAAATCGGTAACCCCTTTGTATTGTTCTCAAAAGTAACAGGGTCTGTCGCGTGTTATGTCCTAGTACAACATTGAAGTGTTTAATTACAGCATTGGCTATTGAGTGAAAATACAAATGTGACCACACATCTTCTCTTGACGGCAGGATAGGTTAGCTAAATGTAAGGTGGTCGAAGGTCGTGGGTTGGAACCCTGACATGCCCAATTTTACCTGCAAGCATCCTTGATCCAGATGCTTACTTGTAATTACATTCACTGAAGGTCGCTTTGCATATAAAAAGCTTTTGTTAAATGACATATCATTGTAATAGGAGTACAGATATATATATATATAGGTCTAATGGCAATTGTCTCCGGAGTAAAATGTGTCACTTTTCACAAATCAACGCAGATAAATATCCTATGGTATATTAGCATATTATGCCTATAATATATGTCCATAATTCATTACAAAAACCACACGTGATTTACATGTATTAAAAATGTATGTAAAATATAAACTGTACCATTCATTTATTATAATCACATTTTAAAGTAACCTGTTTCTTCAATGCAATTATCTGAAATAAATGGAATATGGTCTTGTTTGCCAGCACGCTATCTTTGTCAATCGAGCACTGACGTTTCACTCCCAGACACACAACTAAAAGCCAAGCAAGCCACACATTTCTACGGTACTTATGTGAGCCGCAGTTTCATTGGTCCTTTCTCATTAATATCAAGTGGTCGTAAAGGTACCCCACCAAAAATGGTAATCCAGGTTTAAACGACAGGTCAACGCCTTATTAAAGAGTTGGCGACCTGTCTGATGACCCCCAACCTGCTGAGGTTGAAGGCTTGGCCGGCGACAGGGTCGAGCCAGGCTCCCCTAGACATGCATTCAAATGAAACAATGCATGTTGTTGTGTTAATTATTTACATTCCCCAAACGTGTGGCCGGCCGTACAGGTATATAGGCTATAGTCAATGGACCTGTATAGCTACTTAGAATGGCTCGCTCTTTTAACATAACACTTAACGAACAGCGTCTCAAGGACTTCATTCTCAATAGGATTAAAACAACAGTATAAGAAAAAGCATTGGTTGGCATCATGCGTGACAGGGAGCAAATAAGAGACGGGTGTCATTTACATAGAGAGGCACGTTCTGCTAAAGTTCTTAAAGTGTAACTAATAAAAAACTTTTTTTTATGAAACACAAGCTCGGAATTGGCTTGCAAGTTATTTTTGATTAGCACGTGTCCACACACATTGCGACACTATTACTATACACGAATTAATAACGTTGTCCTCCGCTTCACACAATTTTTTAAGAATATTTATTTATTTTTTTTTTTTTTGTATACTCCGGTAAAAAATATAGGCTATGCAAAAATAAAGAATTTCTCCTAATGTGCATGCAGGTCCCAGAGCATGAACAGTAAAGGTGATACATTCTTGTAGTGTCTTGCTGCTATAGGTTTTACATGTGTGCTGTCCACTGGTGTTGTGAGCAGATGGGGGAATCAAACGGCTGTTGATATGCTAATGAGGCCCTGTGCCAGTGTTATTACTGTGCTGCGAGAGCCTTTCACTTCCACCATTAGAGGGAGACCTCAGAGCGCGGGACAGACAAACCCACTGCTTCAATAAAAATAGTTTTTCTGAGCGAGGCGCACAATTCACTGACTGAAAACACGGCTAAGGCGATACCTATACTCAATATCCACATCAGCAATCCATGAAAATGCTCTGGAAATTAACTGATAATATTAAATATGAAGAATGTGAGGTAAGGGGCTTGTTTTTGATTAGATTTATAGGACAAATTTTGATATATTTTTGTATATGTATATTTTTATACAAAATACATTTTTGACAATTTTTAGTAAACTATTTAAATTGGAGGATGAATAGATGCATGCTGGGTTTTCCAAATGTATGAGGGTTGTTTATTAATTATAATAACAGTAAGAATAATTAGGCCTTTTAAATCATATTTAATTAGCTATATTAAGAATGTGCATTTTTTATGAACATATGCTAAACAGTTTTTTTGGTAGATGTTAACCGTAGACATAGGTCCTAAATAAAATACACTTATTAAAAAAATTGACAATTATAAAAAAAATATTGTGAAACCATTTAATCTTAACCTTCATAATGCATTAAACAATAATACCAAGTTGGCAACATGTTATAGCCTATATACATTTTAGAGGGTTTTATAATATTACATAACATAATAAAATAAGGTTTATTAAATGATAATATAATTTACAATAGCTTGGATAATATTTTTTGCAATTTGAGACGTAATATTGTGTGTGTGAACAGTTCGTGTGTGGACTGCACACACAGTTGTTATGGCATAGACACAAAGTTTTGTCAGTAGGGACTTGTTTAGGAGTGGTGAAGCCAGTTGGACGTGTTTTCGCCTGGGTACAGAGATAATTTGTAGCAGGAAAACAAGCGTATATCCGTCCATGTTCGATATTGTGCCCGATTCTTTTGACAGTTGTAAGGAAAACAATATATTTTCCTAAAATATAATCTAATACAAATTTTAATCCGTATCTATATAATGGTAAAATTTGTGTCAAAACGGCTTTGTGCAGAAACTAATAGGCCTAGCTTGCGCAGAGTTTTTATATTTAGTATCAGAGCTAAACAAACGTGTTGAAAAAGCAATTCCGAGCATCCTCGCGAACTTTGGGAATCTTTCAGGTATTTCCAAGTGAACAGCTCGCGGTTGGGTTTGGAAGTCGCCTGAGTTCTGTGGAAATATAGACCGCTGGCGAGACAGAGAGACAGTGCCATGGAGGAAGGTCGGAATCGACGGTAGAAAACAATTGGGCAGCGCGTGTAGATCGAAATGCCCTCAGTCTGTCAGATTCTCACACAATACCGAGGTGCACAATGTTCCCTATAGCATGGCTCCTCTCTTTCTATCCGGTCCCCCCTTATAATTCTGTCTTTATTTTACTTTTCGCTTTGCCCTCGAACCTTTTTAAAATGTCCCCCCTCGCTCTGATTCGTCAGGAGCAATAGAATGTCCCCCTTTTTGTCTCCCTCTCTCGACTATACCCTCCTCACTCTCTTACTCTCTTACTCACACCCTCTTTTTCCCTCTCCCTCCCTCTCTCTCTCTCTTTCTCTCTCTCTCCATCGCTGATTAGATATACTGATTCTTCTTTCAATGGACGTCATTTAGTGCGGACTCTGCCTTGAGTTGCTTCCTCGCTTCACGCTCGATTTCCGACAATTCTCTCCTTATTAAGTATTCGTGTAATATTAATAGTCATGAATATCCTCTAGTAGGAATTCAACAGAAGAAGTAGCAGTTATTTGCTAATATGAGCTCAAGCGAGGGGACGACTGCACTGTGAAAGATCCAGGAGAACTGAGGGCAAAAGGGATACCAGAAAACTTTCTACATTAAATACGCGAAGACGATCTGCATTTTAGAGTCCAATGCAGGACAGTGGAGATCTTACCATATTCTGATGGATTATCGTCCTGTTGTGACTCGTATCTGACCGCCGGGCACCGTCATCCTGCAGCGCAGAGTCGTTTTGGAGGCTTAAAATCTTATTTGCTCTCCAATACCCGTTCTACAACGATTTGAACTGATATTCTGTTTTAGAATCGCTCGAAAAAGCTTTCAAATGTTGGTGCACAGTTTTTCCGCGATGGTAAGTTGGATGGCTATGTGTAAAATAGCCTACTAGACTTTGTAACCAAAACGTTTCCGATGTGGCTACACAATTTTCATAGAGAATTGTTTTGCCATGTCGCCAGATCGCACTGCCAGTGTAACACTGGGCCTCACTTAATAAAGCTAAATACAAGCGATTGCACGCTCAATATTTGTTTGAGAGCTTTTTTCGATACTTCCTTTTAAATATTTACTTTGTGCGTTTCTGAGCAGTGTTTTCAACAACTTGTCAATATGATATAATAACCATATTCAAACATTAAACTGCAGCAGCTGCATTAATGTAGTTATTAAATATAGATGCATAATTAAATATTACCTAATGCTTTTGACAGATTTGTTAGTAATTCGATATTGCCAAGTGTCCATTTGAATCCCAGACAAGTCCATAGGCTAGATCTAAAAATTGCAGACCTAAAACCACCGCCATTCAGCGATAAGAAACGTTTTTTTAACATTTCCGCACCAAAAAAAAATTTTTTTTGCGATTGTAAACATTTTTTTTTTCATCCCGTTTGCTTTCCAGGACCGTCATGACGGCACCAGCAACGGCACTGCGAGGCTACCTCAGCTCGGCGGCGTGGGCCAGAGTCCGTACACGAGCGCTCCGCCGCTCTCCCACACACCGAATTCAGACTTCCAGCCTCCGTACTTTCCCCCGCCATACCAGCCCATATATCCGCAGTCTCAGGACCCTTACTCGCACGTCAACGACCCGTACTCCCTCAATTCCCTGCATGCCCAACCGCAGCCGCAGCACCCGGGCTGGCCGGGCCAGCGGCAAAGCCAGGAGAGCAGCTTGTTGCACCAGCACCGCGGCTTGCCCCACCAGCTGTGTCGAGAGTACCGCAGGGAGGTACTGCTGCCTTCCGGCCACGGACTCGATACCGGACTGTCAGATTCTATCCCTATCCATGGAATACCTCACTCTTTAGAAGACGTTCAGGTATGGAGAATGCCGGTGGAATCACAATTTTATTTAGTCTGGTTTTAATTATTGCATAGTATTGTTAACATTCGAGCTAATATCAAAGCGGTGCTATGTTTTCGTCTCTCGTAGCCTTAACCTAATGAAAAATAAGATATTTGCTTTGATTGAACGATAAAGATAAAACACACGTAGCCCTATTAGGCTTCCTAACATAATATCCAGAAATATATATTAAATATATTTAAAATAGTGTCAGGGTACGGAGGCTTTTTGGTCTTTAACCAATTGAGTTAAAAAAAACAGTAGTCTATTTACAGTTAGAACATAAAACAACATGTTCTTGCTTTTGATAAAAATAAATAGTATTTTTTTATCCCATAGCCTACATTGATGTCCTTTTACTAATACTATTCTGTTTTGTTATATTTTATATTTAGTCTTACGTTTTTTTCTATACAATTGTTAAACGTGGGATGTTTAAATATAAAAACAACGTATCATGTTAAATACACAATTTTAAATAATCTCAAATACATATACAAATATAAATTCGCTTTAGTCTAAAACAAACAGCAATAGTCCATAATTAGCTCCTAGGCCTTTAATAGGCTGCTGCGTAATTACTATCCAATCTAGATTAGTAGTTTCCTTGTGAGTATAGCCAATTTGAGGGCGAAAATAGGTCAAGATTATGGGGCGACACATCTTCGTTATTTAAATTTGTGTTTGCATGACTCTCGCCAAAAGTGACATATTAATATATCCTACCCATTTTCGTAATTCGATGAAAATATTTATGGACGGTAATACCAGGTAGGCCTAGAGATCCTCCATGTTGGGTAATTGCAGAAGGTTATTGTACTATGCTTGTGCGGGCAGATCATTATGACTTGCCTTCACTCACGTTAATATAGCTAATCCTTTATTTAATTATTTATTTGGTGCTAAAATTGTTCATTTTTTGGCGTGTGTGTCTTAGCATGTCGAGGATCAAGGAATCCACATTCCTGACCAGACAGTAATTAAAAAAGGTAAGCAATTTCCTCCGAGATATGCATGTTTGTGCAAGCTGCACACCACTACACACCCATATACACACGCACACACACACACACACACACACACACACACGCACACACACCATTTTGCTTGAGAGAACTCGATGCAATGCGGTAATGCCTGACTGATTCGATGGGGTCTAATACGCAGTAGCCTATTTTTCATTACATGGTTTCCAAGTGCGTCAAACTGGCTGCAGCTTTTTAGATGATGGAATTTACTGTCAGCATTTCAGAGATGAGGGGAGCTGGTGGGCTTTGCGTGCCTTTTGTATGGACGGTCAAAGATGTAGGCCTGCTCACTATGCTATAGTGTAAGCGAGCTTGCAATTAGGTTGCATGGTGAAATCTAAAATGGTAGTCCATAGGCTACGTGGTACAGAGCATCACACACACACACACACACACACATATATATATATGTGTGTGCGTGTGTGTGTGCGTGTGTGTGTGTGAGTGTATAAAACAATGGCGACATATAACTGAAAGTCATATTTTCTTGATTTAGAAAAACGTTTATTTTTTATGTTTTATGGCCAAACATCGTTCTATTAATGTAATATAATTTAGATATATTAAACAAATGCAAGATGTTTAGGCTCAACACGATGAAGCCCTTTCATGGTCAGATACTAATACTCACACCATGTGCAAGCCTTTTGTCAGGTCAATAGATGTGCGAGAGGTAGATATTGAGAGATGCTATTTCCTTCCTTCCACGCATCAACATGATAATTGGCTTCTTATATTAGTAATCTCTAGAGTTCGTTTAACTCCTATTGTGTCTATTAGGCTCCCCTGAGCCATTAATGTCACAAGTGATCTATCCAAAGGCCCCTTTGTCTGCGGTTACTGCACACAAAACGGTGTAAAACCCGCCTAGCCCCCCGATGTGAAATCACACGGGCGGCGGTGTTGTGCTAGATACCGTGGATCTGTCAAAATAGGTAGACTTTATCGTCTCACTCGGGTGCTTTGTGCACGCTCCATTCTTGCATACACCGAGCGGAGAGAACGGCGCAGTGTTTTAGCGCTGATACTAGTGGTTTTGTTCCCTGCTTGAGTGGAATTGTGGAAAAATAAAAAGCAGTAGAGCTGTTAGCCTATTGTGAGCGAAATTGCGTTATTACTAATGCGCTGTAAATTGGCTACGTCGCTTATCTGAGATTAGTAGGAGTATTGGCTAGTAGTAGTAATACTAATAATAGTTTCCTTTGTGATAATACAGTGAGCATAGGCCATATAGTGAGCCTGTCGTAAATTGGCCTCTCTCGTTGGTGTAGTACACATTGTGGTGCTGAACTCTAATCTAGGCCCAAATCCCCTCTCCCATTTAGTTAAGGCTCTGCATTGCATGAAATTCACTGAACACGTTCTCGCCCCCCCCCCTTCCCCTTCCTTGCCGCCATAGGTCCAGTTTCTTTATCCAAGAACAACAACGTCTCTGCCATCCAAATAAATAAGGACGGTCTTTTCGGCGGCGTGGTAAACCCAAACGAGGTGTTCTGCTCGGTTCCGGGTCGCCTGTCCCTGCTCAGCTCCACATCAAAGTACAAGGTCACTGTGGCGGAGGTTCAGAGACGCCTCTCGCCGCCTGAGTGCCTCAACGCCTCTCTGCTGGGCGGGGTGCTGAGAAGGTGAGCCTGGCTAGAGAGCCGCATGATTTTCTCTCTCTCTCTCTCTCTCTCTCTCTCTCTCTCTCTCTCTCTCTCTCTCTCTCTCTCCCTCCCTCTCTCTCGTTTTCTGTCACTCTGCTTCCCATTTCGACTTTCTCTCGCTGTCTCTCTGTTCTGTACCAGGAATAATTAAAATCGACCAACCATGACACCTAGCTCCTGCATTTAAAACAGGAGCGGTCTGTTAAATTCCATATTAACTTCTCTAGCACTGAGCATATCTCTCTCTCTCTCTCTCTCTCTCTCTCTCTCTCTCCCCCTCCCTCTCTCTCTCTCTGTGTGTGCTTGCAGCAGATCACAAATTAATGTAGGCCTAGACAGTTTCAACCTCAGCTCTATAGGCCCACTGAAGGTATTACACATAAAAACATTGGTCTCCAGTGAACTGTATATTGAAGTTCTGCAGACATGCAGCCAGGATCGGTGCTTATTAAGTAGCCTTTATTTATTCATTTGAGCAGTATTTATCTGCTGACGGTGGTTAGCCTATTCATAGTCTGACTGTCCGTCTAGCCAAAGGCTTTTCAGGCCCCGTGCGCTGTCGTGTCCATCATGAGTAAAATAACGTAGCCTACTTGTCGATAGATTAGTTTACTCTGGGGATTTTTTTTTTACACAGGACAAGGTCAATCTTCAATGAATTTCTTGTTTTATTGTCACAGGGCCAAGTCAAAGAATGGGGGACGGTCCTTAAGGGAGAAGCTGGATAAAATCGGGTTGAATTTACCTGCAGGGAGACGCAAGGCAGCAAACGTTACTCTGCTGACGTCATTAGTCGAAGGTAAGTTGGTGGTGGCATTGTAAATCAGGGTTTTGTTTCCGGTTCCCGCGAAAGCAGGTGCCTGTGAACTTTCTTTTCATTGCGAGGAGCGTTGGAAATCAGCATATGCGCTCATCCGTGTAATTTGGACTGACTTTGCCTCGCAAGTAATAATGCATGAAGGATATGTGTGTTTGGAGAGTTAGAATGACGCTGATAATATAAATGGCTTTACAGCATTTAGCACACGTAGCCTACTATCGCTTGCTTGGTTTATACTGGATGTATTTGTGCTAAACTCAAGTTAATTATTGAATGTAACTTGTTTATTGGGCAGTGCTGAGCTGTTTCACCCCATGGGTGAAATATTGATTGCGTTATTAACCTTGTGCTGTTGAAGACATTGTTTTAGCTTATAGGCCTACATACTGTGCATCTAAACCTGGTGTGAAATAATAGCTTTTTAATATGTTGTTAATATAGTAGGTTGCGTATTTCAATATTGTTGCATGCAAATGGAATGGCGCTGACCTATTGAGAAGCTCCTATGTTGCGAGTCTATTAAGGAATACATTTGTCAATTATGGCGTGGTGCAAAGATGAATTTTTTTGTGATATTGGATAAATCTATTTTGCATGCAAAGTTGAAGCGTATTATTCAGTGCAGTGGTATTTGGTGTGCCGTGCGTTTTAAAGGTGAAAGCCTGCGATGGTTCATTGGTCCCTGTTAATCATTATTGCAGTCGAGAAACGAATGCAATGTTAGTTGTTTCATTGAAATGGGTGCTGTATTGTAACGACCCTAAATAATTATTAGAGTTTTAGTGATAATTGAGTAAACGTCAATAGGTTTGGGGCACGAAGAAAGACTGTTATTTAGTAAAAGGACATGCTGTTTCTGAAGTGCTATTATTGTTTATGATCCGCTCCATTTTATGGAAAAGAGTTTACTGGACTTCTGCTTTGATGCTAATTGGCGCATGCGTTCTTCCGGGGTAGAAACTTGAGGGCAGGAAGCCCTGCAGTAAAAACCCAACTGTTTCAGGAAATTAAAACCAAAGACCTGGAAAAAAAACCCACTTACTAAACTCAGATTTCCATGGAATGAACCTGAAATTCTCATATTTTAAGAATGTAAAATGAAACCTAGATTTACGTGTAAGCCTATAGCCTTTTAATATTGATTCTCTATAAGTTTATGATTTGCTGGACTTTCAATAGTGTTCAAGCATTGGTAATCAATTACATGGCGTTAATCATGACGCCCCGCATGGCAACCTATTTCATAATAATGTTTTCAACCTCCATATTTAGCCGTTCACACGGTCTGACCTATTGGGTGTTGATGCGTATTGACGGGCCTGTATTTTTTATTTTTTTTATTATTGGTTGGGAATGTATCCAGATGCTATAAACCTGTTGTGTGTTTGGATAAATCAAAGAGTGGACCCCTCGTCCGACCGGTGTTCTTAGATTAATCATATGTTAAGCAGGGAGGTGTTAATTGGGTTGCATTTAATGTCACCAATCTGGAGCTATATATTCCAAACGCATTCAATCCTTTTTTCCCCTTTCTCAGGCGAAGCAGTACATCTTGCCAGGGATTTTGGTTATGTATGCGAGACTGAGTTCCCAGCCAAGGCAGTAGCAGAATATGTAAACCGTCAGCATTCTGACCCAAATGAACAAGTCCAAAGAAAAAACATGCTATTGGCAACGAAGTAAGTGCAGCTATCACATTATAGAATGTGTTGATTGTGACAACTAAAACAAAATGCACACACAATTTATTGTAGTATAATGTAATCAATTATCAATATTGTAATTTTTTTTTTATTGTTAAAATAAGACCTAACATTTGCATCTTGCCAGAACATAAATTGTCAAATGCTCGACCATGGAAGCTATTTATTATGATTAAACACTGACTTTTAAAAGCCATTACATTTTATATAATTTTTTATTAATAATAATATTTGACTTCACTAATACAATTTATTTATGGATGCATTCGTATTTTTTTCATAGGGCAACATCAGGTGCATTAATATATACAATAATAGCCTAAAGGTTGGCCTGCCTTGTGTGGCGATCTAACAGGCCTTTGTTTTATCAACACGGGTATATTTTGCTCTTTGATTTAGACAGCCATTGACACATAGCTGGTTCTCATCCAACACCAACCTTCATGTTCACTGGAAGCTTGTTTTCAAATGCATTATTTAAACAAATGAATTCCTAAGAAACTTGCAATGCATTGCAATATATTGTCCGCACCCATGTTGGCATGCAGTATTGATGATGGAACCATATAATTAGCTGTCAGTTATTGTGACTTTGGCATTTGGTTGGTACTATAGTTGTGACAACACATTTGATACAGGTGTTCATGCAAAGCTCCCAGCATGCAGTTGGGCAATCTGAGGTTGTGATTGGTAATTAACACAACATTTTGTTCACCTCTTTTTAGGCAAATTTGCAAAGAATTCACAGACCTGCTTTCCCAGGACCGCTCGCCGTTGGGGAATTCTCGGCCACAACCTATTCTTGAACCCGGAATTCAGAGCTGTTTGACCCATTTCAGTTTAATTTCTCACGGTTTCGGGACCCCTGCGATGTGTGCAGCCATCACAGCCCTCCAGAACTATCTGACCGAGGCTATCAAAGCCATGGACAAAATGTACCTCAACAACAACCCCAACAGTCACTCAGATAGCGGCACTAAAGGCGGAGACAAGGACGAGAAGCACAGAAAGTGATTCCATTCACCTGCCAATTCCATGGCCCAGCCCCACCCATTCAATATAAATATTATAAATACTTTATAAATACTATTGATCAAGTTAAACGTGCCACTTCCTGATCTTGCGCGATCGATTAGACTTTTTCTGTTTCTTTAGTTTTTACTATTTTATTCTACTTTGGATTCACGGGAAAAGACGCAAGAATCTTCTTCCACTTCAGTCATTAATAAAAGAGAAAAGGGCCACAGACGAACTGCTCCAGAGGGAATTTGTTTTGCCTCACCCACAAGACTTTGTTTTTAATGTACCACCCTTCTTTTTATGAGCTGCAACGACTGGACTGAAATACAGCGATTATATTTCTCAATTCTACGATTGTAGCCATATAACGGAAAAAAATAAAAAAGAAGCAAAGGTGGACGACTTCTTATCAGTATTGTGAATAATAAACTTGAAAAACTAAAAGAAATTCCATGTCATGACTTATGTTGTCGACTCTCACACTCCACCAACCGACCAACTTGAACTTTTTGAATTTCAACACGATTCAGTTATATACGGGAATCAGTGTTCATGTATGTATATATTTATTTATGTGTAATTTAATGGGAATTGTAAATATGGTGCGTCTGTTGAAACTTCTTTTTTTTATTTATCTGGTGCCACCTGTTTTAGTGGGTTTGAATATTCGGTTAGTTCTTCATGTGATTATATGGTTCTTAGATAACAGAAGTTTGGGGTATTTCTTCCTTTGGGATATTTCGATTCAGCCCTCTTGTAGCATGTTGAGGCAACACTAAAGCAAGTGAACAAATTTAATAGAAAAAACTTCCATGTTCTCTCTCGCTCTCTCGCTCTCTCTCTCTCTCTCTCTCTCTCTCTCTCTCTCTCTCTCTCTCTCAATATATATATATCTATATATCATCCCTAATCAGTTTTTAATTCAGAACGAGCATATGTGAATCCCTGAAGAGAATTGTTTTTGTGTTTCTATTTTCTTGTTTTATACGATATTTTACGTGTTGTGCCAATCAGAATACGTTTCATCTCTTGTTCACGCTTTAACGCACCATAAAAGCAATAAATTGAATTTTGTCTTTTTTTTTTTAATTAACACATTCAAAATCATTTTTGGGACCACCTGATATCTTGTTATGTCCAATAATGTCCACAATTGGAGGCAGTTTTAGCTGTATTGTATAGACGTGCTGGCAATAGTTCCCATGCCTGTCAATGTATTATAGTCCTTTGTTGCCCAGAAAGGAAAAAAAAAATAAATATTTGATACGCTTCATGTCGATGTTATTCATATATATATATTTATATCACCCCTAGTGATAAACATGGGTGTATTTCTGTTCATGACGCCTTTTTTGTTTCATTTTTTTTCCACGTTCTGTACGGTTACAGTAATTGAGTTTAAGTCTCCCCTGACAATTGCTCCTTGCAATAAGCAGCTGAACTCATTGTTTCCCTCAAGTTTAATAAAAAAATCTTACTTTAAGCACCATATTTCAGAGAACAGGATCTTTTGCAAACGAAACAGGCTTTTGCAGGCCAAATGACACACAACAATGAATGTATTCGCGTTTGAAGTGTGCGCAACGCTAGCCCTCCAGCTAAATCTCCTTTAAAATCACTGAGATGTATAGTGTGCGCCATGTGTGTAATGCTTGATTGTTAGGCTAGATGTCGAGTTCCCCACTGTTTTGTACTGGGGCCTTATTTAAAGACATGCATCAAATGTTTGTTATGTTATTCGGGGTTTTGTAATCAATGGTCAGATATCACTCTACAACATGATGGAATGTAGGCCTAATTTAGGGACATCATTTAGGTGTATTTCCGCTTGTAATCAGATTGCTTTAGTTATGTTATTGTTTGTGCCCTACAGCTGGACGAATATTTTGTTAGGGGATGTAAATACAATTATGACCCAGGGATATGATAGCAAGATCTGACACTGCCTTGGCTTAATTCTGTATACAATATAGAGAACAATCATTGCATAACGTGAGAGTTTGATTTTATATTGATGGCTTGGCACCTTCTCCAAATCAATCCCCTCGGCATGAATCATTCTGTTGATATATGCATTTTGATATTGTTTTCTGCTTTCCCTATTTCACTGTCTGGTAGCCATGCAGTTGTTACACTTGCAGATTGACTGCAGAACCCATCCCCCTCCCCTCCTTCTCTCTCTCTCTCTCTCTCTCTCTCTCTCTCTCTCTCTCTCTCTCTCTCTCTAGCTCTCTCGCTCTTGTTCTCTGCAACATCCTCACTCAAACCAGCGGCCATATTTATTATCTGCGTGATTTGGGGCCCCGGCAGACAGCCATGGTTTAATTCTGAGGCAGTCGTTTTGAAAGAGGGTGAATGGAGCCTAACTGTACATGTCCTTGGCATAATTGCTATGCGTGGTGCTGGAGCAGGTGAAGCGAGCCATTGTCTGTCAGGCCCTGTTTTTGTTGGCTCGGTCCTCAGATTGTGTGTGGGATCCTATCCTCAGGCACAATAGCTCACTCATATAAAGGGGAGAGAGGCTCTTGCTATGGTGGATGTGATGTGTATTTGTGTGTTTTTGCGCGCGCGTGTGTGTGTGTGTGTGTGTTTGTAAAGAGGGGTATAGCATAAACAGTCACTTTAAGGGAAAACAATCGTATTAAAAAGCATTCATATGTATTAGAGAAAATGAAGCCCTCACGTGTATCATTAATGCTAATGTTATTTAATATTAAATATCAGTGTTTGGCTGAATGAGAGCAGGTTTTGGATGCGAGACGAACCCATTAGGAATAGCCGTATATCTGTTACAATAGTGCATGTGGAAAGCTCCTGCGCAGCATCGGATGCCTGTAATTACGTCTTTCTGTGACAGAATTGGTGCTAAAGAAACCCCAAATCCCATTGTTTGTCATTTGTTTACACTGATACTAGCCTATAATTTGCATACCTTTTTTAATACGAAATTGTAATTTTACCCTAATTTGATTTTAAACAGGTAAAACTGGTTTAGCATAATGCCTCACAGCAAAAGTAATTTGCAGAAACGAGGAGGTCTGAAATGTGAAGAGCCAGTCAGCAATACCCAGCTGAATTTGGCTAATTCAATCCATAACCGCTGCTTGTCTTAACTAAACAAATTATATCTGATTCTTCTATAGTAATTAATAAGTGCGCCATGGTGTTATCACATTTTGCATACAACGAGCGAAAAATAATATATTCACCAAGTTAAAACGACAGATCTCCATTTGAGTGTATCAACCCTGCAGACAGCAGCCTTCAGTATAGAGCTCATACTTCAAATAAACAAGTTTATATTCACAAACTGCTTACTTGATGATGCTGAGCCATTGATATTGGTGAATTGACTCCAGGCATGATCAGATTATAGCCTTCATCATACTCATCATTGACAACCCTCCCTGATGTACAGTTGGACAATTCAAGGCCAATCTATGTTCAATATGAAGTGAACAATAGTAGGTATATTTGACATAACTGGAAGTTGAGCACTACTGATATTGTGACATTTAGAAATTGAAAAACGAATTGGCCTATTTCATTGTTATTACAAATATAGCAGCCATGATAATTGTGCTGCTATTTGTAATGCAATGTCAGAAAAAAAACTAGTTATTATTGTCTACTGCTAGATAATTATTGACTTAGAAGTGAGACATTCCAAGCTGTTTTCATGCGACATTTTTAGGTCTATTAGGACTAAACAAGTTATTGTGACAAAATGACAAAAGACACTAAACCAAAAAGAAACGTTGCGTTAGAATGGATAGCGCGGGTATATTTATTTTAGTCAAATATGCCGGCTTCTGTAACATGCTTATTCTTAAGGCGGATTTAACACAAAGTGACTTGGGCAGTGAAGGTTCCACTAAATTACATTTAATATGGTGATAGGTAAAATAAATCGAATTATATTACTTTAAAGTTTGCAACGAAGCACAAAATGGCTAATTGTCCTCACGTCTTACATCAGACGTCATTTAGGGGTTGTGGCCCCCTGCATGATACTGACTATGGTATGGGATTCCCCCCACTGTGTATACGTCTGTGACTGGCAGAGGGCAATGACTTATTATCAAACCGCTCTTGATTACTTGAGACGTTAGGGTAATCGATTAGAAAACATTAACTGAATTTGAATCAACAAATACACTTGATGGGCGAGTCACTGACTTAATTAGCAATTGCTTTGTGGGAGGAAGGATGGGGGCGTGGGGGGGGGGGGGGGGGGGGGGGGGGGG
>JAODUH010000013.1:1036869-1053056 GCA_027564835.1 Typhlichthys subterraneus | reverse complement strand
GTGTGTGTGTGTGTGTGTGTGTGTGAGAGAGAGAGAGAGAGAGAGAGAGAGAGAGAGAGAGAGAGAGAGAGAGAGATATCTAGCTTAGTATGGCCTTTCTTAAGTCTGTTTTGATTTTACCACAGGCTAAACACTGCCAACAGAACTTGACATTGCAGAACAATTTCCCAATTACCTTTTGACATGCATATTGACACAAACGTGCAAAACTGTAATTTTCTCTCTGAATTTGTTAGCTTGAGGGGCTCACTTTCATGCCAGTTGATTGTCAGATGTGCTACTATACCCCCATTGCTCACTCTCAAAAGAGAGTGTCCAGAAAATGGCATCTCTGCTGACAGCTGTACAGAACAGAACAGAACAGAGGCCATTTCCAACATGGCGGCAAAAGTGAGTACTTCTCACATGGAAGCATTTGGAACATTTATGTCTTCTGTTTTCTGGAAACAAGTCTGTGTTCATCCAACATGACTCTGATATGCATATGTCATAGCAAATGCACATGGTCTAATAACGAGGCATCACAGATTGATATGATGTGACAGCTGCTTCAACAGACACTTATTCTAAAGCTCTGGAGTGGTTGTTTGCCAAAAATATCAACCTTTCAAACTGAGAAAACTTCACAAACATGTTGTTTCTTTGTTGTCAATCTCAACATTCCCACCAAACCCGACATGCCGGTTGACACTAAAATGCAATAATCACGGAGATGTTTTCTTGGATGTGAGACGTCCAGGCAGAGAAGAGAAGGGAGAGCACTATATGGGCATGTCATTGTGGTCTTGTCATTGTGGTTGGCTTGATTGGCACATGATAGGCCATATTACAGGAGCCACTGTTGACGGAGAGTACCCTCACACTCCCAATCACGTTTGGTCTGGAACCCCAGGAAAGTGGGTCAAGCTCAGGTGTGGCCCTGCCCGAGCACCAGTATCCCTGCTCTGGTCCCAAGCTTACGTGCTTGATGAAGACAGACCTCAAGTTGTGGACAAGAGCCAGCACAGTACATATATGCTACTGTAAAACTACATATATCTTTTTATTATTATTATTATTATTAGCAATATGTATAGCAATATACATTATATGGTATCCTAAATGTTTTACACTTGATATTGAATATTTACTCTTCTTTGTTTCCTTGGATAAGTCAGCCCAATACTGGATTAATTTAGTTGAACAGAATCTGCTTTTCCAAATTTGACAATGAATGCTTGAAAAACCGACAATGAAACGCAAAAACATTTATTTAATATGAAACTTACACATCAGCTTCATGAAATGTGTTTAAAAGGGAAATATAGCAGTTTGTTATTCATGGCTATAGCCTTAACATGTATATTAGCCCTAGTCAGTGTGTATATTGGGGGCAACACTTTGACTAATTTCCGAGTGTCTGTTCTTATTTTGTGAATGTGTGATCCTTTCAAATATAGAATAACCTTTAAAACAGCAAAACAACAATGACTCACAGTCAACGGGATTTCGAACCATGTTTGAATAAACTGTAACAAACAAGACATTTCCCTAACCCATAATCCCTAAATTGTAAAACAGATGTAAATAAGAAAATGTAAATGCTATAACATCCAGTCAGTCCTATATGCTTCTGGCTCCTATGGTAAACTGAGTCAGTGACCCAGTGATTATTGCCTATAAGTATAGCCATATAAATGAACACAAGAGCAGCCACAACTAACGGTTGCGGACGGACGCCAAATCTCTGCAGTGGCAGATTCGTGTTTAACACGGGTTCCATTAAAAAGAGGCCATTACTACCACTGAAGGAAAGAGTGCCCCGGGCCTCTCCAAAGTGTTACGAAAACCTCATTGATAATTAAATGTCGGTTACCCCCGCTATGCGTTGCTCTCGCTCTTTGCTTACCAATCAAGCTCCCGCCCACCGCTACTGCGACCACATTTTGCTCCCTTCTCAGTGTTTATCAAGGAATCACACAGCCCTCTAATAGGCGCCAATTAGAACCAACAGGGGTTCTGGGGTTAATTATTCCCCAACACATTATTTGATTGAGCGTATTTAGAGCGGTACAGTCGCGTGGAAACAGTGACAGGGGTAACAACAGATAACACACCGGTGTTTGCGTTGATGCACTATTGCAGAGACACATTGCTGATGGACCCAGTACACACACACACACACAAACACACACACACATACACGCACACACGCAAACCCATTTTGTTATGAATAGTAACGTTAAACTTTATTTGGAACTAAATTCAGTCAATCTAAAAAGTACAACAAAATCTGCATGTCACACCTTCCTAAAATGCCTCCACCTGATGGTATTCCAGTGGTATTCAAAGTCGAGGTTTTGCATGCATGCTCTCTTGAGCTATACTGTGAGAATGTAGATGGAAAAATATGTTAATAATTTGTATCAGTGAATAATCTCCCTCACGCTTACCAACAATGCAGCTGATTCCGCTGCTGAAGCAAACAAAAAAAAAAAAAAATGCCCTAAAAAAAATGGTTTGCTGCATTGTCATAAATAATATAATAATATGACCAGAAATAAAAAACAATGCATGAACACTAGCAGTACAAGAAAGAAGGAAAAAAACTGAATAGAGAAGAGCATCACTCAGATAAGATATACAATGAGCAGTAGGTATCTGATTTATGCCAGGCAAATAGATAATAATCATTATGCCCAAATAACGTCCCTCAGTCCCACTGTGAAGAAGCAAAGACATAAACGTAAGTCGAGAACGAGGCTTTTGACAGGCTGCTAATGTATCGCTGTGGGCCCATCTGTTTCACTGCAAATAGAGAAAATGGCGGGGCTTTGATTTGGGTGTCGAAACTGTTACCACTGTCACTGTAAACAATAATTGCCAAACATATTTACCCCGCAATCGCTTTAGCAGATGTTCCGCCTTTTGTTTCCAGCATCTTCTCTTGTGCACGTTAACGTATCTCCCGTCTGCAGACGCACCGCGTGGCCCCCCCCACCCCTAACCCCCAACCCCCCCCACGCCCCACCCGCCCCCACCCCAACACCACCCTACCTCAACCCCCTCGACCGGAATATTGAGCAGGTATTTGCGAAAGGTGCTCCGGGGCATGGCTTGGGAGGAGGGGCTGGGGTGGAGAAAAAGAGAGAGAGCGGAGGGGTGTGTGTGAGAGAGAGAGAGAGAGAGGGAGAGATAATCTGGGCCCTTCATCAGTGGTTTAGCCTCCACTACGCACCCCCCCTCCAACAACCCATCTCTCACTCCCCGGCCCATCCTGGAGCCCGAGGGTTTCGGGGAGGCGGCCTCATGCCTTGCAGCAATGCAACCTCTTTATCACTCTAATCTGTTAATTGTAGGCACTCAATTGGCACATGGTGTATTTTTTATTAGAACCTCCCCACATTAACCAGACGGAGAATGCAGAAGGGCTGGCGTGGCCCTCGTGCTCTCCACCACTCTTTCTAGCTAACCTGCCATTCAACTGGAATTGTATAGCCTATAGCGTGTTGTTAGCATTCTTCGTTTGGCAGGAGCCCAGTTAACATTGCTTCAAATTCTGAATGCTTAAACCTCTATAATCTAATTTATATATTGCTCAATTATTTAAACAATAAATAATCAAATTTTAAATCAAATATGTGGGAGTAAGCATTTCCTGAAATGCTGAAATAGTTAAACCGCTATAATCTAATTTATATAGTATTCTATTATTTACACAATAAATAATCACATTTAGAAAACAACCGCTAACCGATTATAAAAAAACTAACCACACACAGACACACACACACACACGCACACACACACACACACACACACACACACACACACACAGAGAAAAGCAGTAAAGAAGCCTCCAAAAGCAAAACACCAAGACATGATGTACACAGCAAAGTCGGCAGGCATTAACCAGGAAAAACACAACGTCAATCACTGTCCTATTCAGTCGACCATTTCCACTGCTGAATTCAAAATGGAGGCTAGTGGGCTACTGCTCGTGGACTCGTTAGTCAAGACACGACTCTCGCTGGATTCAAGCGTTCACATCTAATCTCAGGTGTTCTCTGTGCTCTCTCGCTGCCCCGCCCAATCTCTTTGAGCAGCTTGCTACAGTGACCTGATCCTGGCTTGGCCATAGGTCCCCCCCCCCCCCCCCACTCTGTCCCGTTCAGGCTTGTTTGTGGCGACTGCTCCTTTAGCCCCTGGACCTCCCTCTCTGCCTTTGTTCCACAGATGTATGCTCTTCTATTCTTTTTCTGACATTTTTCAGCATCTGTTGCATACACACACACACACACACACACACACACGCACGCACACGCACACTTACACACATGCACACACACACAGCACACGGACATGCACACACACACGCACACATGCGCACACACACACACACACACACGCACTCACGCATACACACACGCACGCACGCACACACGCACACACACGCACACGCACACATGCACACGCACATGCACACAAACACACACACACTCAATTATAGAAAAACAAATACATGCACACCACACACATGCACACACATGCACACACGTGCACACACACACACACGTGCACACACACCTCCATTGCATTATTTGGCCCTTCCTGGCCCAAAACAGCTTGTGTTTGTTGACAAAAGACTGATTAAGAAAACCCCTCCAGAGTGGCTTTCCCAAGCTGTGATAAAGGTCAGCAGAAGCATTGTGTCTGTATGTAAATATCCATCTCAATAACAGCATCCCATCAAAACAGAGTTATGAAAGGCTGTGGCTAATATACAGTCACATTGTTTGAGCAACAGAGGCATGCTGAAACCTTTTTCATTCAAATTCTTTAGACATTTGAATGAGGGTTATGCAGAGAGAACCAAATTTCTCACAGAAAAGATTTGCATGTCCTTCAGGGGTTACAGCTCTAGAGTATAGGTCATAGTTCGTACAATCAGCACAGTTATCAATTGAAGTTATGAAATGCTTTGAGGCCTTTTTTTCAATGTAGTTCAACGTAGTTCAACGGTGTTCCTCAGTATGTCCTGTGAGGTAAGAAGCAACTTCTTACCTATCAGGACATTTTGAGAAACACCGCCTGCCACTTGGTGACAGAACAATGGAGTGACCGATTTATGGCCACCTATTAACAACTCCCGATTTCAGGCCCCTATACTGCAAACAGGTGTTTTACGACTCTGCCCCCACATCGACACACGTCCTGCAATTGCATTAGCTTTGCTCTCTACGGACATTCAAAGTTCTTTCTTGCACCAGTCAAAGTGTGTTCTTTTGTTTTTTTTACCAAAAATGTTGATTTTCCAATAGAATTGGTATACAGCATTTGCTCTAGTCACGTATACGGTATAAGTATAACTCTGTTTCCTGGATACCAAACTAAAAAGTGTCGGAGTTATGAATATGAACTAGATTAAATAATGAACATACTGTATAAATTATAAACTTATTGGATAGATTTTCTTTTTTTATTTCTTCCATTGTCAAATTCACACGTTCAGTAATGACAAATGAAGACAAATACCAACGTGAAAACAAATTCAATTTAGGTCTCAGATTCAATTTGTATAATTTGCCTTTAGTTTTGAAACCTGGTTCAATGGGGTCTTTGTGATCATTCGTAGAGGGAGATTGGCTTGGGAGGAATGTCAGAGTCACAGAAAGCTGTGTGAATGACTTTCGACATAATTCATTTAGTGTCTGTTGTATGTGTATTCAAATGTTGTGTTCTTTTGTGCACATTGGGGAGTATTTCTGTAGTGTTACTGTAGTGTTATAATGCATCCATTTGAGTGTCTAAGCTTTCTTGTTTGAGCTTTCAGACTGTATCGTGATTTTGTGGCCTGGTCACAAGGACTCCATGTGGCACCCATACGTCTCTATGTTACATAACCAACCATCATAAGTCTGTTTTTTGTCACTTATCATGAGACTTTTTGCACAAATCTCTGGCAGGGTTGAAGGAACCCAGATCAACCCAAATGCACTACACAGCAAGTGTAATATCTAGTATCGTAATTGTGTTTTGTTACCTCCTGTTATGATCAGGATATTTACAGTATTACTGTACATTTTTAGATTGTTTTACAGTGTACCACTAAATCTCTCACTTTAGAGGAACTCAAGTTCCTCTAAAGTAAATTAATTTAGTAAGTAAAAGTTGTACAACGCATTGTGTTGGCTTGCAAGGCACACAAATAGACTCAGTATGCATACACATGCACACGCATGGTGTAAGTACATACCAGAACCCGCTTTTGCTTTCCCAATAACATTACAATCAATTGCAAGCTACTACTGTAGGCCTTCACGTTGCAAAAGTTCAAAAATATACAAGGATGTGAAAATCCAGGATTACAGGCCAAAAAATATATAATCAATAGAAAAGGGTAAAGGTGCACTGAAATGATATATCGCAAAAGATGGATATTCCACATGTATAGCCTAACACATAAATATGGTGGCCTCTACAGAGCATAAGATGAAACATAGGTTTGCTTTTTAAACAAGATAGGTAGAGAAATCTATGGGGGACACATTTGCCATTCAGGAGAAATTAATGCATGGAGAGTTTCTTAAAGGCAGACGAGCGTTCAGGTTACGACAGAGGACAGGGAGCGACTCTTGCGCTATGCCCCAGGTCAAACTATCTCATTAGCATAAAGGAATTTAAACGGGTCAGTGCACACAAGGTGTGAGGCCATTGTGCCCAAGCAAATCTCTTGTAGGTTTTTAAACGCATCACATACAGTATGCATTATGCACCTATTACATATTACCTATATGAAAACGCTTTCTACCACAATTGCGCATGTTATTGATAAACATATTGGTTACATTTTACACAGACTAGTTAACATTTCTTCAAATTCTGAATGAAAATACCTCTTTAAAAAGGGAAGAATTTATGTAAAAACCACTCCAGTAAAAATACAGTGGCTACGATATCACAGTAAGATTTTCTAAACAATTCCTCCCGGGGGAGGAACAATACAGCAATACAGAAGGCGTGTAAAGAACGGGGCATGTACATCAGCTACATCTTGTATGTGACAGGGTTTTTCCCCTCAAAACGGTCGCGCCAGAGAGCGGTGAAGCATTAGGCCCCTTTGCCGTTCTGTTGACACCTTTGTAATTGCCGGTCTAACTCTGCAGTGGGCCAAACACACCACCCTGCACACTGCGCTCCAGTTAAATAGCTTTTATTGGGTGACTTTTCGCCAGGCTAAATGGGGATACATTTTATTCTTAGCGTGCTACGGAGAGCCTGAGGTGTGTGTGGGGACCTACACAAGCGGAAGGGCTTTACAACTTAAAGGAGCCCTTAGCTTCCGGCACTGTTTTATTACAACTACTGTTTACATCTCCCAATACATCCTAAGTATTTCCATTATTAAGTTTGGACAAATCATTTGCCTGGGGTTCAAGGTAGTGTGCCATTGAAACGTAATCCTACTGTTGATCTTATTACTGCCAAACCAAACAAGCAGAAATCAATTTCAGCAGGAAAGGTAAAGGAAGAAAAAAAAAGAAGAGGAAATTAGATCAAACGATAGGGGTCTGCAGATAGAGTGTGTGTGTGTGTATAAGGGGGGTTTATATGTAATATACAGCAAATATATATATATATATATATATATATATATATATATATCACTGCCCAATGTCGACAAATAGTGATGATTGGTGATTTCTGTGGCATTAAAAAATGCTCTGCGCTATGCTCTCCCGCTCTCCCTCTCTCTCTCTCTCTCTCTCTCTCTCTCTCCCTCTCCGTACTTCCCATTGCCCCCGGAGGAGAAGTCAGACACCTTGGATTAGTGCTTTTCATATTCACTGTGCTATGTTTCACTGCACTGCACTCCACACCGTGAGAACACGGGCTCCCTCCAGCCTGCTCGCGTTCCAACACCGCCCCAAGTCCGGTCTGGCCCGGCGACAGCACCAACATCCCCTGTCATTGGTTGACTTATAGGATAAGTAAAACAGGCAAAACTGTAGCATTATCTTCTCTGCATAGCCTACGAGAAGACCGAAGCCTATTATGTTTTGTATCCTGCCAACCTGTCTTGGCCATCAAGCAAGCGCAATATGTGCTTACTGTCATTTCCAATGGCCAAAACACACATATATCATAACAAAAGATATCCGTGTTACTGGGATTGTTGATAAAAAAGTGACTTTTTGACAGTATATAAGGCCTTGTGCATGCACAGATTTTATGTTTACTTTGTGTTAGGATGTATTCTCCTTGCTACAAATATAAGTTATGATAAAGGTGTATTATGCATTTCTGAAATGTTACTAATGTGCCATTGCCAAAAAATACACAATTAAAAAAAAGGTAAATAATATAACATTGTGTGGTAACTAAACAAAACATTGTACATGTGCATTTGGGATTGACCGAAAACCGGATTGAGATGAACCAAAGTGAAACTGACATGGTTTTACAGTACGTACCAAGACATAAAACTCCATTGTTAACTTAAAACCCACAAAAAACTAGTTGCATGGTAATGCTGTTGCTTTGGTCAGCATATATTTTCATCGCAATGAAAACAAAGATGGTTGTGTTCCTGAGACGTTTCATGAAGTGAGTATAAAGAGGGCCCTATGCATGCACAGATAATGTTTATTATGTGCCTTGAAATAGATATAGGCTAAAACGTTGGTTTTAACCACCGTGGTTGGAACTACAATGTATAAAGATGTGTTCCATGACTTTGGTCTGACTTTTCCAGCGGGAAGACTCACATTTGTCATAGAAAGCCTAAATTAAATAGCCTAGTTTTGATTACATAAACGTATAACATTATTATCTGGGTTATTCATACAACCTGCTCATAAGCTACAGTATAACAACAACCATAACAATAATACAAAAATTATATATATTATAAATATATACTATATTAATTTAGGCTAACATCAGAAATCAGTATAGCTGCAGGCAGCCATGGTCGGTCCTAGCCTATTTAGAGGCCGCAGTGGCACCATAGCCACCGGCCAGCGGCATGAGAACTGCCAGCCATTATAAGAGCACCCCTGTCAGCTCACCCGCCATGTTTGGTTTGAATCAGTCAAAGTGGAGCAAAGATTAACACTTACTGTTATGAAGCTTCGCCACCGACTTTGAAAGTAATTACGCAACTGTAATTATGCAAAAAGTACTTTTGTGAGGTTTCGTCCATAGAACACCTGTACCAATTTTCACCAAACTACGCTTCTAACAACACATCGAGAGCTGTAGTTTGATTGACACAATTTAACGACAGTGTTACGAACATTCCTTGGAACTATGGTTTGGGAAACACTTGTGTTGTTTAACGATGCATTGTACTGAATAACACATTGTCCTCCATAGTTCGAGCTATGGTTTTGGGAAACACTTGCATCGCAACTGTGTAGTTCCAGCCATGTAGTTCCAACCATGTATGTTGCTAATGTAGTTAGCAATGATGCTTTAGGGAAACGCACCCCTGGTCTGCTAGGGTGACAAATCCACCCTGTCCCCTTTAAAAAAATTGTTTTATGCGGAAGTGCAGTCCTCCATTGTTTCCATTGCCTCTATCTGCAACTCCTGGAAAGTGGCAGCAAGACAGAGATGAGATGAATTAGCCCTTTGAGGAAATGCAGTGCCACATACAACCCCAATAAAACAGCAACGCTCATAGTGTCTCACTGGCAAAGTTGTCATTGTCTTATGGTGACATGGCAGAGAACTGCAGGAGGATGCAATTATAGGTTTAATGCCTGATGAGTAATGTCATTGACAACACACATGAACACACACACACACACATACACATACACATATACATACACAATATACAGCATATACTGTATAGATACTGTATATTGTATATTTAAATATGCAAATATTTGTGTGTGTGCACAGTCCTTGGCAATGAGCATTGTTATGAATACGATCTGGCTATACCAAACTTGAACAGACAGGTCCCTGTGAAATTTCAATCGCAGGTTCATTTATAAGCTTATTACTCTAAATATTATAAAACAAACCAGGCCATTTGTATTCTGCCTTCACATGGTTAAATCCAGGGTGCAGGGCCTGTTTATAACACATGGCATAATTCTACACATACATATTTCAAATATGTTAATACTGCATGGAATATATGCAGTGAGAGGTTACAAAATGCACATTAGAAATCCATGAATTAGTCTCATGAAAAATGCAAACCTGTCTAATTATTCGTTGTGAACAATCAATTGCAAAACAGCTTCTTGCATTCAAAGACAAAGAACAAATAGTCAGCCAGTATGTTCACTTGTACAGAATGTTTGAGGCTCGTGTCGGCCATAGGATGATCAAGCCCAAACTGACTTCCAAAGGAATCCCCTACCTCTTACAGTGGTCTTGCTATATGCTAACCATGCACTGTAAATATAAATAGACAAACCCTCTGTGACGTCACCCATCGGTTTTTACAAGAACGGGTTTGAACACAGTGATGTGCTGTCTCTGGCCATCGCCATCGTTGCAGTACCTCATGCCGCCTGTAATGCCGCCATATGCCCCCTATTCATATAATGGGATACATGTGGCTAATATGTTTGTAGCTAATGAGTTATAATAATATTAACCCCCCCATACAGTTGTCATGAACAAGGAGACAAGCTGTAGAGACCAAAACCGTTTTTTGAACCAGGTTGTTCATTTTTACTGTCAAGACAATGGAGTCTATGGGGATTGACTTCCTTTTGAGCCATCCTCATGCGGCCATTCAGTGAACTGCAGGGCTTTGCTCTTCCGTGTGGTATTAATTTCTCAGCAGCTGAGGTTCCTGCTTGATGCTAACCTGAGAGAAAGGTGCAAAGGGTCTTAAAGGCATGGTCAGTCATTCTCGAGAATGCTTGCTACAGTAACTGAACTCAAAACAAAACAAAAATGTATTCCCCTTCAATGCCATAGGGTGCTCCATCAGAAACTCTGCCCCACACACATTGGAAAGGCATTGTGAAGGCTATAGGGTATTAATGTTGCGAGCGTTGTTAACCACTTTGTTTGTGTTCATATTTACAGAGTTAAGGCTGGGTAGAAGTATCAGATCATTTTTTGAACATGCACAGAGAACAGTAAGCTAGTTGGTGAACTTTACACAAAGTATATTATCTTACAATCGCTGACAATAAATGCTGCACACACTGTAGGCCTTCCTACTAACAGTCAAAGTAAATGTGACATAACACATTCAACATTATATCTAGACCCAAAGATCCAATCAGGCTTTTGAATCAAACGCTGTTCAACTGATATTAGTTTGGCAATCATTTGTGTTAATCAAACAGATGTAGAGAATTTTAATGCTCTCTGCTTGTAATGTTTATTAATTTCCTGCTATGTTTGTAACAGATAGGAAATGCCTTTAAAAACATATAGTGTTATGTTGTATATGTTGGAATATGTAACTCAAAGTGGTCAGTAAACATGATACTAATAACAATCATAATAATAATAATAATCTTAAAAATGTGTCATAATAAGTCCCTGCCTGCATAAAAAGTGTCAGATACAAACAGGCATGTTACACTTCTACAAGCTAAATAAAGCATTGCAGTGGCTTGTCAAGCTAATGCAACTCTTTAAGCTAAAGTCAAAACATATTTATCTTAAAACTTTAAAGGACAGCTGTATTTTATCAAACAGGAGCTTGGCCTTAAAAACAGTAATCTTGCCACTCCTTTACCACTCACAAATCAAAGAAAATACAGCACATCCTTGATTCAAGACAACCAAAATGGCAAACATAATTCTGTCTGCAAAGTGTGAATATTTGTATCTTTCTTTTTTTTTCCATCTTCCTTTTTTTTCCCCTACGCTGCTTTTCCTTCTGTCTTCCTGTGTTTTTGAAGCGGTGAATAGATTTAAAAGATGCAGGATGACAAGACAAAGAGCCGGGGAATAGCCCTGAGGCACTTGTGCTTTAAGTCATGCCATTTCCTTGCATGGAAGGCAGCCCTAAATAAGTTACTTATAAGCATTTATTGATGCACAAGTGTGGCATCTGTTCCTAGGCTGCGTTTCTGGATGTAATTAGCTCAGAACCTTACGCACTTCAATCAGGCGACACATTTAAAGATACAACCCCCCGCTCCCCCCACGAGCACCCCCTTCAGTTTTTACCTCTTTGCTCAATCTCTCTCTCTCTCTCTCCCTCTCTCTCTCTCTATCTCTCTCTCTCCCTATCTCTCTCTCTCTATATCTCTCGCCTAACCGTGTTACCCATTCACACTGTGGATTCCTCCATGCACAGTAATTACTCCGTGATAACCTCCATCATCATTATGATTTCTGTTCGCCCCAACAGTGAAGAGACCCTTTTACTGCAAAGCTGGCAAGGTAACGCGGCACAGGGCCTCTGATTGGATGGTGTCCTCGACGACATAGAGACGCACAACAGTCAACAAGGAAATGAAATCAGACTTTAGTTCAGGCAATAACAATTTCTCAGTGCTAGATTCGAAACAACCTCTTAAATGCATTTAATAGGGTTTGTTTCAGTTGCATGTAGATTGCTTTGTATGCCATGTGCGCGTGCACGTGCGTGTGTGTGTGTGTGTGTGCACAAAGAGGAATTAAATTTGATTAATTTCAGACGAATTTTGAAAATATAAACTATTCAATTTGTTACGTAGAGCACAAGAGAAGGTTTAAACTTAGCCTTGGGGTACAGCCTTTGTGTTGAGTCTCCTTTGATATTACTGAGGACTTTTTTATTGAGCGCTTGACATGATAGATAAACCATACATTGGATTGAATGGCCTTCCATTGCAGCAGCCAGCAAATGCCATTTGCCATTAATGCTGCAGTGGGGTACATAAACCATTAATATAACCTTTACGATCGTGCGGCCTAACTGAGCATGTCTCCGTTTCTGATGGACGTGCTAGCCGAAGCCTACTCAATACACAATATCACTAAAATCACATTTAATTGCACCAAACAGATGAGATGACAGACATTAGCTTTTTAAAGGCTGCTGTAAAAGGAAGAGAATCATAAAGGCTGCCATACCTATATACACCAAACTACAGCCAATAAAAACAGGCCGAGCCCAGGGAGAGAAAAACAGCCTTGTTGCCCTCAAGTAGACTGGTGACGCCATGCAGGAACTAGTTATAGGAAGACCTGCTGTGTGGACTTAACTAAAAAGACAAGATGAGTGCCTCTTCCAGGCCAGGGGTATTGGCAGGGTGGAGAATGACAGGCGATCACTCAGAAGATGAGTGGGCCCCGTACAGAGCCCTGTGGGGTGCCACAGGCCCTTGGCCAGCCCAACAGGGCCTAGCTATAGATCATTACTGGGGGCCATATTGGGGCAGGGATGTGACTAAAGCAGGCATGCGAGGAACAATGCTCCATAGTCAGGTCGACTTGCTTAAGCAGCTGGGCGTCAGTGATAGAAGGGGTAGGTTCCCTCATGACAACCCACAATACATTGTCTGTCCCCCCCCCCCCCCCTTGTAGAAAAGGTGGTTTTCTGTGCAGGGGTTGGATCTACTGTCATGTGGTGTCTTTTATTTCTCCAGCCAGCGGTCTCCGTCAGCGGAATGGACGATGTGGCCGACATGGTCTATATGTTTGTGCGTGAAGGCGGGTGAGGGAAGAGAAGAGGGGCTACGGAGGAAGAAAGCGGCCCATTGAGTAATCAAGCGGGGGGGGAACACACACAACATATCACAAGGGGGCATCTGGTTAGGAGGAATGTGTACATGATGTCAAATGATAGTCTAAAGATAGGCCTCCCCTTCAGAAAACAACTGGGCTGGGTGGTAAGGGGGCTGCCCCAATAGAGAGGATCTCGTGGTGTTGCCTACTGGGGCTCGAACTGGTTTGGAGAGGCCTTGCTATCTTGTCGTGACACATGAGAAGGAATGTTTCATTTGCCATACACTCATTATATGCTGTGGTTGAATAAAACGACGTTAGTTCATTTCCCTACTATCTCCTCCACTCACATACCTGGAGTCTGGAAAGCTAAAAGGTTTGATTGAGTATGCATTCAAGTCCACAGTTCCTCAGAAGCTACACCGCGCCAAATTGGACATGCTGTGGTTGGGGTGGTTGGGATAGCTTTGTGTGGTGCAGTCTGTGTTCCTATATACAAAGCCAGGGCTGTGCAGAAACACAATCGTTGTTTTCAGCGTGCACAAAGAACGGACACAGACCGTGAGGAGATATTCACCAAATAGCTTACTCCAACTTTAAGTGTCTTAGCAATTACGTGCACCTTTTACAGTACTAGGCGGCAAGGTGTGTCAGGGGAATGTGCAGGAAGGCATGGCGGTTTGCAGGCAGCATCTTGAGAGACTCCACACCACTATAGCGAGATGCTAACTCAGATCTCAGATCAGAGGTTGCATTCAGCCTGAAGTTAGCCTGGACCGTGTTTCACTGTTCTCTCCCGTTCTGTCGCACGTTTTCTCTCTCATCGCCTCGTGTCTTAGACAATTTCCTCTCGTCACATCGTGGCGCCCGTCCCTTGATTGACACCCCCTGAGAGAAGCGTAGAGTTAATTGAACAGAAGGCAGTTTAAACCAAAATTAACAATTTAGTTTGGTCATAGTGCTCACTACCACCATAATTACCTTCATCTGGGATACAATGCAACAAACAACTAAGATGACATATTAAGATGACGTGTATTAAAACTTCTAGATTGTTGCTTTATTAAAGATACGCCATTTTGGATAAATGATTTGATGATAGTTTCTGTCCCCACTAACCTTCTATTAATTATATTTTATCATGTTTAATGTATACAATATGTTATTAGAGATTTGTTCAGTAAGTACTGATTAGTGTAATGGTAGCTAACATCGTACCATAGAACCTAAAGGCAGTCCAAACCTTATTTAATGACTTTGCTGACCTTCTTAAACTTAGCAGGCAGATATCTGCATGAAAGTAATGCGAATCAGGCTGTATCGGCCTGCATGTTGGCATGGATACACATTCACAACACACATGCGCACGCGCACACAAAACGGTCACGCACACGCACACACACACACAGTACATCATGTGTTTGAAGGTGTGGCTGTGGAAGAGACAGGGAAGACCACTCACCTCAGCCACCAAAACTGCTTAGCCTACCCAACCCCCCCCCACCCCCCTCTCTCTCTCTCTCTCTCTCTCTCTCTCTCTCTCTCTCTCTCTCTCTCTCTTTTTCCCTGTCCACAGAGGGCCTGAGTTACTGGGCAGATCCCTAGGGAGTCCTTCATTCGGTCGCCTGAATATTACCTGTGGGCCGAGCTGTCACAGCTAGAACTACCTGCACACACACACACACACACACTGGGCAGTGAGGCCCTGAGGGAGCTGTGTGGCAGAGGAGTGGGGAGGGATTCTACCAGGCGGCAGTCCAGTGGCTCCATGGGACACAGAGCATCCCATCAGTCAACATGTGGCAGCCACGGCATGTCAACAGGTACTGTATCTGTTGTGTGTTGTGAAAGCAAAATAGCATATTCAGCTGATGCTATTGTACGTCTACAGTAGTGAAACTATAATGTGATATAATAATAATAATCTTACTGTAATATTACAGGAAGATTAGCTCTTTCCATTAATTGTTCAAATGAATTATATGTTGGTATTATTTATTTACTCATGAAGAGTAATAATTAAATTGTTTAAGGAAAAAAAAGTTCTGAAAGTTCTGAAAATATTACAGTAATATTATCGCCTTGATGCTGACAGTTACGTATTCATTCTAGAGAGAGTGGTGTAAACAATTTTCAAAAGAGATACATCATATATATATAATCTTCCTTTACTTTCTTGCTCCTGATAGTACAGTAGTTACGCCGTGCAGCTCCTATCATGAACCTTGAGTGGGCTAGCTAACGCACCGTAGTTACGCCATCTAACTCCTATCATTAACCTTGATTGGGCTAGCTAACGCACCATAGTTACGCCATCTAACTCCTATCATGAACCTTGAGTGGGCTAGCTAACACACCGTAGGTACGCATTGTAGCTCCTATTGTGAACCTTGAGTGGGCTAGCTAGCACACCTGCTAGTGTGATGGAGATCGTCCGTCCCCTTCAGGGAATCGAAACCCAATCTCCCACGCAGAGAGCGGACGCTCCTACAAGGCAGGCCAAAAACCCATGGGCCCTGGCCTGTGTCGCCAGAGCGTCCTATGAGGTGTCGGAGAGTGAG
>JAODUH010000013.1:1019546-1036769 GCA_027564835.1 Typhlichthys subterraneus | reverse complement strand
CATGGGCCCTGGCCTGTGTCGCCAGAGCGTCCTATGAGGTGTCGGAGAGTGAGGATTAACTTACTGCACAGCTACCTGCTGGCCACCGTTACACTAGCATCAAATATCCTTTGGGATCAGAGGTCACAGTAGCCAATTCCGTGGTGCCGGTGTCTTCGCATATGAAAGATTAGGATAGGTTTTGGACAGCCAGGGTGGTTTGAAATCCTACTTTGTGGGCCAGCATGACCTTCTCATTACCTTCATGCTGGGCTGATTTATGAGTGTCACTGTTTAGTGTGTGGCTCCATTGTAATGTTTCCATTCCCTCCCCCGACCCCCCCTAAAGAAAAATGTTGATCCTCTGTCCTTAATGCCCGGCCGGCGGTTACTTGATGAAGATTAATGTATTGTCTTACATTCTCTTACCTTAGTTGTAATATAATGATACAACAGACATCTATTGTATATGCTAATGTCTTCTGGACCTTTCTTTTGCAGCACATGTACATTATTAAATGTAAAAAATGTGTAATAATAATGACTATCTGTACATTATATTGTGTAGACGTTTCTCAGGGTATATTCAGTGTCAACAAGATAACATTGATATCATCCTTATCCTAGAAGATACCCTGCATAATAAGAACAACTTTATTCTATTAATGTTGGGCGAGAGAACAAAGGCTTATTTACTGAGTTGCAGCCACAGGCCAGTGTCCAGCAGTTCCCTAGGTACCCTAACCCCCATCCTATTGATCACCACCAACGCCCACCCCTCCTTCGGTGCACTACGTTGAGAGGCACAATGTGCCAACTGCTAGGCGGCTAATTCAATGAGGCTAAGTCCTTGTTAGCATCCCTGCCTGCAGCCAGCATCCCTCCATCTTTGCTCCCTTACCCCCTGTAGTGATACAGGCCCACCCTATCCAGCCTATGACATCAGCAGCTCTGCCACATACTTGGGGCAAACAAGTGTGTGTGTGTGTGTGTGTGTGTGTGTGTGTGTGTGTGAAAAGTCTCGGTGATGCAGATCTATCAGGCCTCCTCCTGTTGTTTGGAGTCTCATGAATCATTAGCTTCTTTTCCATCCCGGTGCCGTAGTTCTCACTCTGGGGCCCTCAGGACAGAATCTCCTTTATTCTAAATACATTTTATCGCAATCCTGCTGGAGATGTTGGCTCCGGCCCAAGTGGCCCCTGGTCTTGTTGAGCTTCTCTTGGCCGCTCTGAGGGAAGGTGGTGATTTGTTATGCCCCTCTGCCTTCCTCTACCCAGGGAAGTCAGACAGACACTCCAACTCCACTGTAACTTTATTAAGCACAATGATGATGCTGTGCCGGGCCCAAGACGGGGTGAGAGAGACCGGACAAAGCAAGACATTGTGGGTGAAGATTGTGGATTTTTGTGGGAATCCACATGTCCACCTAAACAATTGGGTATGGCGTCTCAAAATAGCAGCGTATGGCTAAAAACAGCAAGAGATGTTCGAAGGGTGAATTCATTGTTTTGATGGTGGTGGAACAACTCATATTATGCTATTCTTATATATGCATTACGAATTAATAGATTTTCTATCTAATTATTAAATTAATGTATACTATATGAAAATGTTATCTCGTCACCATTGTATTTTCCACTTTTTAGCGTAGTATTCGTTTTAAGCAGTTAGTTAGTTAATTAGTTAATTGAGGAAAGTGTTGGTATCATCACATTGCTTATGATTGTCATCACTAAACATTTGTTAATGAGCAAGAGATAGGCTTTAATTTATAGAACATTACTATAATTTAAATATATTGTGTGGTTTTATCATTCAGATATTTTGAAAAATATATTTACAAAAACAAAAGAAAAAAAAGAGAGACAGAGAGAGAGAGAGAGAGAGAGAGAGAGAGATTAACTAGTTGTAGTTGCTGGTGAACAATGCTTTTGGAGCCAAAATGTAGCGGGGTGGTATAGCGTTGACCAACAGGGTCCCTAGACGGCGAAAAAGAGAGAAATGCAGAAAACAATCTCCTGCTTGTTTCTGCTCTACCTCGTCTGACACGACCTGACCCTTCATCGATCTCCAGCCGACAGCATAGGCTTCCTCCACAAGAACAGGCTATGTGTGTAACTTTGCACGTGCGTGTGTGTGTGTGTGTGTGTGTGTGTGAGTTGTGTGACCTGCTTCCGAACAACATTTTGTTCTAACCAGCATTCCCAGAACTCTCCAGAACATCTCTCCAAGGTAAACAGCACAAATTGACTGCTTACAGTATATGCTATTGCCTGTCACTAGACAGTGTGCTTACAGTAATTGTCCTTCCTATGAATAGACAGTTTGTCCTGCTGAAACACTAGATTATTAATCCTGTTTCTTTCTGCAGTTGTAACATGTGATACAAAGATCTCCACTTCCTCACAAACATGACTTTTTAATCGTGAGAATCCCAGACCTATATATATATATATATATAAATATACAGTATATATACATATACAGTATATATATATACATACCTTCTAGGATTTCGGGTCCTGCATGTTTCACATACAAGCAGGTAACAAAGAGGAACAAAGCAAATGGCAGGGAGAAACAGTAGTTGGCTTGGGTTTGGATAGGGATTGATATAAAAATAAGCAGTCACATGACTTAGGAGCAAAGACAGAGCAGAACCCCCTTCGCCAATGGCACCCCACGTGGCGCGTGGTGTGTGGACGCTGAAGTCATTGCCTGTGTTTCAAAACTGTCGTAGAGGTAGATGAAGCGATACAAACAGTTGTACCAAAGCAGGTAGGTTAATAAAGGCTGTCCAGTAGTTTCAAAATGAAGCTGCTGTATATGCCCAGTAGGAGGCAACGACTGCGAACACTTCTCAATGGAGCGTGACCAGACCCAATTTACAAAAGTAATTTCTGATTACACCAGGCAATAAAGGAAGTGGGCAATGGAGAGTAGATTCTACTGTGAGGTAGGGATGGGCGATACCAAACATTATACATTCGATATGATATCAATACGTTTTGTTGCAATTTTAACGATTCCAATACGATATTGTAATTTTGTCAATACTAAAATATTATTACCAGCATTTATGTGTTTCATCACAGTATAGACCTACAGACATATAATGTAATTTACAGTTCAAAAATCTACTACTACTACTTTCAGGAAAACCAAACATAAATACTATATCTTGGCATTTTATTTACATAATTGACTTAAAATTCAATTGTTATATACATATTTCCCAAACTTATGCCTTCAAATAGCACCACACTGCACGTGTTTCCTTGTTTACGGCGCACGTGATTGTATGCAAGGCGCGCTTAATTATCACGTCACACAGGTTCCCATAGTCATGTGACAAGCTAAATGTACATGGCCCATGTTACGTAACTGTGAAAAACTATGACCTGAGAAGAACAGTAGGCTACGTACGGACTGTCAAGACATTTGGAAGTGTAGCAGCCACCCACGTTTTGTAATAATATATATTATAATATTATTATTGGTACTTTAAAAAATAATTGATACCAAAAGAGTAGCTTGTGAGTATCGAAGTATCGATCCCGCAGCATCGATTTGCCCATCCATACCGTGAGGCACTAACCCGCAGAGGTTTTCAAATGGGAGGAGGCGGGAGAGGATGGAGAACGCGGCGAAGGACAGAAGCCGATGGTCAAATTTTCCCACCCATACAGATGAAAGATAGCAACCCTAAATGGAAGAAAAAATATGAATCATTGACAGTCAGCATATTGGTACTGGGAAAAGAAAAATCTTATTTGTGCATGATATTCCCATCGATTCCCAAAAATAACTAACTAACGCAACTAACTGTTGTATAATACAGGTTTTCTCTGTGTTTGTGATGGGGTCATACTGATTTAACCTAATGTACTAGATTGTCACTTCTATAAATTATATTTTATTTGACCCTGTCCAAAATGTGGATGCTGACAATCCTTTTGCTTAGGGCTAAATGAGCCAACTATTGGTATTTTAGTCTTACACTTGAGGTGTAGTATACATAATTAATAATAAATAATTAACCATTTCTATTAATCTTCACCATATTTACCTGCGCATTTGTCTGGTTGTTATTCAGTAGTTGGAAACCTTCAGCAGTTGTAAACTGCAGACATTGCTAGCATAAAACAGTGAGTTTCAATCGCACAAAAGGGGCATACAATTATTTATTATATATTTAAAAGCATTTTATAATTTTTTAAATGTTTAAATTAGCAGTATAGTTGTTTAGATGCAGTATTTTCATTATATGCCAATGATATTCCTTTAAAAATTATTCAGTAGTTTAGCGAACCCAACTCATCCGCACGCATGATCATTAATTTTCAGGATCATGGCCAAACCCACCGTCCGGTCGATTTAACCTAACGTCGAAAAGTGACATATGGTCACCTTCATCTCTGAGGGGTGCCTTGTTTTAAAGTCCAGCGCTAACAAGCAGCTGCAGCGCAATCTTCGGTCCCGCTTTGCGACGCCATAAAAAATGTTGTTTTACTCCTCTCTCTGTCAGTATGTGTGACGGAGTGACGACAGCGCGTTTCCACGCCACCACCATATGCCTTGCATGCTGCTTAACAACCTCGTCAGTGGAGTATGCAAAGGACCGTAAAAAATAGGCGGCCACGGATAATGCCTGATGGCCATTCTTGCCATCAGGAGGGGGGTCTCCTCCTCCTCCAGCAAGGCTAATTAACCAACAGGCTTATCTAATGATATCCGTCTCTCTCTTCTCTCTCTCTCTTTTTCAAACTTCCTCGCTCAGCTAAGGCCCCCGTCAGACGCCTCTCCCTGCACAGCAACATTGTTTACCTTTATTATTCAGACACTGAGTAGTAAAAAGCCCGTTGACCATTCAGTGGCCAGTGAAGGAGAGATCTGTGACTGAGATAATTAAAAGTTCCCCAGGTCTTGGGCCCTAGGGGGTTAAAGGAAGGGGAGGGCTCAGGGAGCTGAAATAGAGGCCCACAGTCTTAGAAACATACAGGCAGGCCTTTTTAGAGCGTGATGAATGTGAATGTCCTCCTTACCAAAAAAACCTGGATGTCTGGAAAAACCTCAACCCCAATCTGTCTTGAATCAACAAAATGCACATACTTAGCTTGGCCTCAAGTTACGCTATGTAACATTAAAGGCCCCATATTATTCCATGTTCAAATTTGGACTAACCTTCCTCTCGTCAAGATTGCATTCTGTTGCAGTTGATGTAGCACTTCATTTTTAACAGGTCATAACACTTGATTGGTAAGCTGACGTTTTAGGACAGGCCAGACAAGGAATATCAGCTGCAATTTGTATTTTTATATATTTTTTCATAAAATGCATTTACTTTACATATTTCCACCCTTATAAATGTCAACTCTTATTCGACCTTTTCTGGTCGCTTTAGATCAGAACATACAGTAAAATATATTTTTATACATTTTAAAACACGTTAAGGGTCATGTAATGGTATTTGCTGTGCAATGTTGCAATGTTGCATTTGGTTGAACACTTTCAACCGGATGTGATATGATGGCTGAAGGTGAATAAAACATGATAGAGTATATTCTACGTCTGTTGTGTGCTGCATGTGCTTGTATTGCTCAAAGTGATGCAAAAGATTTTCTGCCTCCTTTTGAGGCTTCTAACGACAACACAGTGACAATGTGTGACCACAAAAGTCAGCAGCAAGGCGCGTGGCTACAGACACCGTCTTCTTGCAGTCACCGATCGATCAGATGATTAGCCCTCATTACTGATTGGCTCTGAGCTGATTGCACCCGGGCCGTCAAGAAATCACCTCCAGCCCTGAGGCGTGTATGTGTGTGTGCGTGTGTGCGTGTGTGTGTGTGATGGCTCCTGTCGCAGCTCACTCGATTACTCGAGGGGTAAGGAGGGGAATTGCGTGGGAGGGGGGTTTAGGGGGTGGTGTGGAGAGGGTGGGGGGAGGCTTGGTCGTGACACACAGACTCACTATTAAGGGTCAAATGGGGGGGGGGGGTGGATTGTCGCGGGTGCAGTAGTCATTTTGCAGGAGGTGAATTATTTTCTTTTCTTTGAAACCTCTGTTTTGCTAGCCACTGTCCAACCTCCTTCCTTCCTTCCTTCCTTCCTTCCAACCTTCCTTCCTTCCTTCCTTCCTTCCTTCCTTCCTTCCAACCTTCCTTCCTTCTTCCTTCCTTCCCCTCCTTGTTGCCGTGGCAGATCTAAGCTGGGTCAAGCAGAAATGCTAGCCCAGTTTCCGCTGCTGTGCCGATAAGGCATTGTACCTTGGCTCAGTAAACAATGGGATGCCATCTGTCCATTAGCAAGCGCACAGTGAGGAGAGGGTGAGTGAGAAAGAGAGAGAGTGGGAGAGAGAGAGGACCCATTAGTCCAATGTGAGAGCAATTTGAAACACATAAGCGAGAGAATGGGAGAGTCAGAGAGAAAAAGAGAGAGAGAGAGAAAGCAGAGAGCGAGAGATGTGTTCTACTCCTAGAGGTCAGACACGGTCATCTAAGATAAAGGTGATATGAATGCATGGGCCATCCAAAAACTATGAAATAATTTTACTTGTTAAATTGTTAAATGTAGAATCTCATGCATTGAAAAATATAGTGTAAAGTATTCCAGCAATGGCACCCGAGCAACTGGAAATGATTTGCTAACATGACACGTTCAACATAAATGCCGCCCCTGGACACTGTAACTGTGGCCCACTGTGGTTTATTCAGCATCTTATGCTGCGTTCAAATGGAACTTGTGAGCTTGTGACTACGACATGCGAAGTTGTGTACACTGACGCCTTGCGTTCAAGTGTTCAAGTCGTGTGGAGACCGTTACTAGGCAACGGTGACATAGACTCTGAAATACTTGTAGTACTTTTCGCTTATTTTCTAGATCTGACTTACTTTATTTCACCTGTACTTTGTATTTCAACAACATTCGGAGGAACAAGAGATGAAACGAAAAGGTTGACATATTATATGCTATATATAACTTTTTTACTGCCAGCCGATATATTATATAAAATAATAGCCTATTTGTATTGTACAGGTAGCCTACGTATCAGCTGACATAATATCCATTGCTTCTGCCATTTTCTGAACAAAGTCTGGAAACACGTCACAACTCGTGAACCCGGCACTTTCAGATCATTTCCAATTACGATGTTGTGAATATCACAAAGGGTGGCGTTCATTTGGACTCTTCTCGTGAAAATGGTAAACACGACCCCATTTGAACGCACCATCAAAATAACTATGGATGAAGAGGGGGAGATTTGGGGTGAAATATACTGCCAACGAAGTTTTTGTTAAACAAAGCATGCATTCTTTATCATGAGACCATGGATCTTAATTTGCTGCATTTTTATTTTAAATATATATATATATCGTTTTTCTATATATGTTCTTGTCCCACGTCGTTCTGCAGTTGTTTGGTGAGCCATGTCTCTCTCTCCTGACTCCAGACACTGTGGCATTGAAACCTGGGGCGGGCTAGACGTTTGGTAGACATCTGCTAAAGAACTACTCACGTTTTTTTAAATGGTCTATGTGTGTGTGTGTGTGTGTGTGTGTGTGTGTGTGCGTGTGCGTGCGTGTGTGTGTGTGTGCGCAAAAATTGAACAAGCATGAGGTAAAATGAGTGGTTGCTCATGCACATCTGAGTGTGTGTAAAGGTGTGTAGGTGCATTGTTTATACATATGTATCCTCACCTGTGTGATGTGTAATTTATGTGAGTGTGCGTGTGTGTGTGTGTGTGTGTGTGTGTGAACCCAGGTTGGCGTGTCTCTAACAGACTTTGTGGGGGGGCACCATGCTATATGCCTTGGGCAAAGCACATCTCCCAGTGTTTTCACAATACCATCGTATTTCTTACTTTGGTTGCAACTATAGCAAAAGAGCTGTTTTGAGTCCCTGGAACCTGACAGGGAGTAGTGGTATCTTGAGGAGCCACAGACGTGTTGTAGAAATATTTAAGATATTTACTAAACCTACTCTGACAGGTTGAAAAGCATTAATGTAAGTTTGGTACAAGCAGTACTCAACATAAACATTAGTAGGCTAATAGTATTATGCAAATGTTTACCGACATTCCTGCCTAGCGGTCGCTCACAACACAACAATTCAAAAGGTTTCCTTTAAGATATTGGGATATTCTGGAATGACCATGTACTGCCGACATCACACATATTGTCTTTGTAGCAATGAAAACAGCCAGAGCCGGTGTCGGTTAGTCATTCAGGATGAACAGAGGAGGGAGAGAGACAGAGAAAATGGGAGAGAGGGAGCCTGAGGGCCATAGTTGTGGGGGTGGGAAGAAGGTTAGAGGCGTAGCCCGCTGTGCTACTTCATAGCGCAAGCTGTCACCTACGTTATTTGACCTTTCACCCCTCCACCATGGAGAGCGTCCCAACTCCTACGTCGCATTATTGCATTAACACACTGAGCTCCCACCACAAAAAAATTAAAAATAAATAAAATGCCAGTCAGCCACAGGGCAGGGCACTGTACACGTGAATCACACAGGCCAAACACACTAGCTGGTAAATGGACCCTATTCCATTTGGAATCGGGTTAAAAGCCCAACCCGAAAGAAAATTCTCCATATAAACACCACAGTCAGCAAAAAAACAGCCAACCTGATCAAAATGTCATTCCGAAGCAGAGAGGTAGTATATCCCGTTTCATGACCCAGTTGAAATAATTCTACAGGAAACGATTAAACCCGATTACTTCCTGGTTGTGCTCTAATGCGCATGCCCCATCTTACGCTTTGTGTGATGCTGGTAAACTATTCTGCACAGTGGATGTACTGATGTACAGTGGATGTACTGTATTATATATATATATATATATATATATATATATAATGTTACAAAGTCTGGACAAATCAACTGCGACGTGCGCAAACAAGTGAATGGGAGTTAGTACAGTGACTTCATCTGGAGACGTACATTTCTCCACCAGTCACACAAATGTCTTCACTCTCCAACATAACTAGAATCTAGCTGGTTTTACCATTTGCTAGCGGGACCCATTACATTATGAGCTAGATAATAATAAATTGCGACTGTGCATGTAAACACCAGACCCGATTAGGTAACATCCCATGTAAACAGGTAACCCGAAACCGTCAATCGGAAAGATTCCATTCGTAAAGACAAAAAAGTGTCCATGTAAACCCAGCTACTGAAGCTAAAGTTTAAAACTTTTGGAGGGAAATTAAACAGTTGCAATGAGACTAAAGGGCGAGAGGAGGACAGAAGAGAAAGGATGGATGGGACAAAATGTAATTGGTACTTGGAAGAGTGGTTCCATGGATTTGCGTTAGTTCATTAATACCCTTTGTTCTACTTACTTTGTTCTACTTAGTCTCTCTCTCTCTCTCTCTCTCTCTCTCTCTCTCTCTCTCTCAGAATGAGACTAAATAGATACCGGGAACATGACCGGGAACATGTCTTAAAGTTATTTGAGTGGGTGCATGGGTGGGGTGGGGGGCCTTAGGGCAGGTAGAGCTGATGTGGAAGCAGATGTTATCAGCCAGGTGAGATTGGCCACACCACATCAATGACAAAAATAACTGCAATGTGAGTCACGTAATTATTAGGATTTACATACATTTCTGTTCCCAATCAGAACACAAGCCCAGAACCAAGCAAGTTAAATAACCCCAGATTCAACGACAGCTTCAGAGAAAGAAAACCCAAAACACTCAGAGCTTGTCCAATGCCATCGCTTGGGCTATTCAGTAAATCGTGCATGACTGCATGACAACACAAATTATGGTAAGCTCACATGGAAGTATAACACTAGAATCACTCACACACACACACACACACACACACACACACACACACACACACAGTGTCTGATCTGATCAAGTTGTCAGGCATCTTATCAGCAGCCACAATATGCTAGCAGATTATCATAATTGAAAACGATCAATCCGCAGCAAAGCTGTTTTACTCATGCTCGGTATGACGTGAAGTTATTTCAAGATGGCTGATAACAGGACAACAAGAGACAGACGAGAAAGTGTGGGTATCCCTCTGTTTACTGATACACCAGTAAACTTGTGACATTTCAGCCTCCCACTTTCTACCTGAACTTCTGTTAGAAAATAAGATAAAGCACTGACCAACATACCTAAGAATACACACAGATATGCATTTTTAAAAAGTACTGTGCATACACATGCTGCAACACATACTATATGTCATAGTCATATAGTATATACTATATTGACAATCGTGCATGAATATCTCTATCTTTCGCACACACACACACACACACATGCACACACACACACGCGCACGCTCACACACACACACACACACACACACACAGAGGCCACACACAAGCATACAGAAGCAAATACAGATATGCTATTTTGCTTAATTCAAAATATCTTTGTAGCCAACAATGTGTCTGATGTCATAGCATGAAGTCCACCTACCATGTCTGTGATTTTATCCGTACGTGTGTGCGTGTGTGTGAGGTCATGCATGGATGCCTGCTTGTGTTCTAGTGCCTTGGGCGTATACTGAAATCTGATAAGCCAAGCTGGAGCATAAATACCTGCTACTCTCATCACTGAAAATGACACACCTTGCGGTGTGTGTGTGTGTGCGTGCGTGTGTGCGTGCGTGTTAGTGAATACGTTTAAATACCAGCGTGAGTGACAATATGTGCATACCGCAGTACATGTGTGTGTGTGTGTGTGCGTGCGTGCGTGCGCGCGTGCATGTGTGTGTGTAACTGAATTGACTTGATCCTTTAACCACTGTCTTTTGTTGCTTCTGAGTTTTGGGTGATACCCATCAGCAACCAGACTCCCCTTTCTTTATTCCACCCCACCCCCCACCCCCCCCTTCCCTCTTATGGGACACCTGCTGACAGCAGTGCCTCTCTCCCCCATGACATCATGTCCCGTGTGGCCGAGCGACCGCTATCACGTCTGATAGTCACGTGCCCTTGTGTCATTCTCCCCCCAGCCACCTACATCCCATGATACACACGCACACACGCACGCACACACACACACGGCATACACACAGACATACACATGCAAATGTAGCTAGCTATACAGTAAAAGTTGTATATTGTGTGTGTGTGCGTGCGCATGTTTTAAATCACTGTGTGCCTGCACACACCCGATAGTGTTTTATTTTCATACATGGCCACATACTTCTGGCATTGTATTCACAGATGCCAACCTTGTTCTTCTTGGACGAAGCTTATTCGGATAGTTCTAGTATCGTGGGTGAACTCTGTACTTATGTCTCTGTTTGCAGACTCAAGCACTTGTAAACAGGCACACACACCGCTACACGTAAAAAAACACACATGAAATACACAAACACACACACATGCACACAAACACACACAATGTATACAGTCTTATTGGAAGACACAAGATCATTTAAACATTAATTATTACATTGTGCAATTGCAAAGTTGTGCAATGTTCAATCACAATGTGTTTTTATTAACAGCTCTTGACTAAATAAAAGTAAATAGAACACAAATATCTAATAATATAATATGTGTACATGTTTGCATAAAGTAATATCTCACATTATTTGCAGTAATTAAAATCATACATATGTAGCAGATGTTTGAATTCCACCAAAACAAACATCAAAATATTAATTGTAATAATGTTTTCCCTGCTTGTCATACTATTGTCAGTACCAACAACAGCCTTTAAACCCTGTGCAAATCTGCCGAAGATCACAGTGTATCCACCCGCTAAACACTTCTATTCTTCACTAAGACCTTTGGAGACATTAAAGCAGCGCTGAGGAGATGACTCTCTCTGTCTCGGCCCTGGTAAGCCGCCTGAATCACGCGGGCGAGACCAGGCGCATGCAAGAGCCAATTGAGCGCACAAGCGACGCTGATCCGTTCAGAATGTGAACCCGTGCCCTTCGACTGCCCTCTTTCTCACACCTAACACACCCAATTCCTGGCTGTGCCTGTCCAGCCGTCATTTGAGATGTTTGCACCCAATGAAGGCAGAGATCTACATCTCACTGACTTATAAACAAAATGGATGCAATTGTTCAACCTTGGTCTTTTCCTTCCAATTCAGCAAACGCTTGCCATCCTCCCCCACCCAGCCTGTCTCTTCTCCACCCAACACCTACATTGGCCCGAGCGCTGCTGTGCATGCCGTGTCAGACTCACCCTGCCTCTGCAGGCTGCGTCTTTGTATCTGTAATTACAGAAGATTTAGGGAGGAGCAGAGAGATGCCAACGCAGTTGATCGGTTACAGAAGCACATGTGGATGATGCATTGAGACACAGACAGACCCTTGTTTACATTTCTACAGAAGTGGTGGGGAGGAACAACATAATCGTCAATACATGAACGGAGAAGGGTATTTCTAATACGTATCCCTTGTTTGCATTTTCCCAGTTTCCTTAAATGATTCTGGTGTCTGGCCGCACATAAAGAACTGGAACTACTTTGCTGTTGAAAACCTTAAGTGCATGGTACTATTTAAGGGCATTTAGTGGTTTGTGGCAACTGACTCCAAATTGCAAAAACATTTGCACAGCAATACTCCGTTGCCTCAGAAAGTAGTTTCTAGATCAGGGTTTTATTGTGTTTGTTGATGACTGCCGTCTTTTTATGTGTTTTGCTCCATTGCTTCACTCCTTGGCCGTTTCAGAGGAGGAAGGGGGGGGGGACACAAAAGAAGGAAAAGAATGAAGAAGAAAAAAAAAACATTCCACTTGTTAATTCGCTGATCTCACCAACAATCGATTGAGATGCGCTTCTCTCTGGTACAGCGGCTCGAATGGCCCAGAAACAGAACACCCGCACCGTACCAGAGAGGAGTTTAATCTGAACTTGTGAATGACAATATTGATTTGCCTTTTATTCTTTGACAGGACTCGTGGCAATTCCAAATACAAAGGAAATGGGACTATAACCGTCCCAAAACAATCTATGTCATGTCTATCGCTCTCCCCCCTCGCTCTCGAGTTACATTTTCTCTCATTCCCAATTCTATCTCTCTGCCTGAATCTCTATTTTCCCCGTCAGTGGTGGTGTAGTATATTTCCTGATAGCACATTTGTTACAAGAGACTCTAAGAGACTATATCTGAGGAATCGTTAATCTCTCACTTATTACTGGGAATTTCAGTTCTTAGACAAATGTTTTCATGCCATTTCCTTTTTCCGTCCCTCTTCCACGTGGCTTTAGCTGAGACATTCCATCTGCTCCTATGACTATCAAATTATATTTATATTATAGCAGGCTTGCAGTGCAAACTCACAATATAATGGAAGACAGCAGGACAGATGATAGAATATCTTCCAGTGAATGTCCATACAATAATCATTTATGCGGCACAATCTTGGCTTTGTCTCAGGTGCAATGCAAACACATCAATCAATAGGCATCAAACCTAATGGACTTCAAAGCTAATAGACGTTAAGCCCCTGTTATTTAAATCCATTCTCATTCACGCTATTGGCTCAGCACAGCAGATATCACATGCTGCCAGCATCGAGAGGCGCATCTCTATGGGAGAGAGTTAAAGGTATTTGCCTTTACAGGGCCTTGTGGACACATTAGAGTCCATTTGCATGTCCATAACCCTATTCTGCACTTAGGCTCAGTGGAGCCATATCTTTAAATATCACAGTGACTGTGACTGTGGAATGTGCTTCTCAGACTGCTTAGATCAGCCAATAAACATGTCTTTCAACAGACAATATTACAATATTACAATATCTTTATTATTTTTATTCCATTCAGCATTCTGTAGTATATTCTATGTTTATTTAACTGGTGCTTTGAGTTTGTTATCAAAAACTGAAGCAGATTTAAGAAATATGTGCCTCTCTCTCTCTCTCTCTCTCTCTCTCTCTCTCTCTCTCTCTCTCATGCCATTAGGCTGAACTGTGACCTATCTCTCTTCATCATCCACTGGGCCCCTCCCCTAGATGCTTTAAAAAAAAAAAGTTAAATTTTTTACCTCCTTTTGTCCTGGCTGCCACAATTAAGGGACACAGCTCTGAATAACAAAACAAGGCCCCTCCTCGCAAGGTAGCCCTAGGTTGTGTTTACACTCAAGGACATCAAAGGCATTGCTGAAGTTTTCCAAGCCCCCCCTGCTCAGGTAGTAATCCCAAAGCATAATCTCTTTAAAAACTGTAAAACCCATTAGACTGACACCCCTAAATCCCCAGAGAGAGAGAGAGAGAGAGAGAGAGAGAGTAAAAAAAGTTACTTTTCTGGCTGTCTTAAAGGCAGATCAAATGGGTTCATAAACTTTGCAGAGAACGGAAAGGATGTTTACTCTTAACATTTCCTGTGATATATTTGCGATAATTTGCTAGATGGATGATTGCTTCCCAAGCAAACATAGGTGGTTTAAACAACATGATGTATGTTTAAAGAAGAGATGTAATATTGTTAATTTGGCCTAGCTGGCTCTAAAACAAGAGCTGGGTCATGAAAATAAACAAATCTCTTCATCTATCCTCCCCTTGGGGGACTCAAAACACAATTCAACGAAATTTAAACTCCAATGAGAAAATAAACACGAAAGAATGTTTGACACTACCTTATGAATTTGGATCAGTGTTTTCCAGCAACCAGTTTTCTCAAGAGCTGTAATGACCGAATGAATGGCTCGACAGTTCCATGTGGTGTCCATAGCATTGCCTGAGGAGAAAAGAAATCACTGTAGTTGTACACACCTCTGTGAAGTTGGCACCCCATCAGATAAGAATGTGAATACAAATATTTTGATTAGTTTGAGCAAAGTTTGTGCGTACAAAATAAAAATGTATGCACAAACTGTTTTAGAGAAATTAAACATTAAGTTTTTTTGCAATGGCGTGACAGCTTCAGCCTCCTATTAATGTTATTGATATCATGTTTAACATCAAATTCATTTGTGCATCATTAACTAAACAAACATTTGTGCATCATTATTTACGTTTTATTGAGGTTTATTTGATGTAAACAGATGATGTCATTGTCCTCCCATTTGTCTCTCGCTAAAATTGTCTGAATCGCTTTTAGGCGTTACATGTAAATTAAAGTTATTTCTTTAAAACGGTTTGCACACTAATTCGTTTTTTGCATGCACAAATGATGCACAAACAAATTCACATTCTTGTCCTATTGGGTGCCATCTTCACAGAGGTGTTAGGTGTTGTACACTCTGTAGTTGTGTTCAGAGGCGGGTCAGATTAGGAGTTTGAAGAGGTTTTGCAGGTTAGCCTCCCATCCCTATACTACCATATATATTATGATTCTCCTTTGCCCTCCCTCTACCCTCATCTATCACATTTATTTAGTAAAGTCTTTCCCCTTTTAATTAGCTTTTTTTTTATACTATATGACATACATTCACACTCAATGTCACACACAAACACCACACAAAGTAGCCAACTTTTCTAAACACAAGTGCACACAGTGAAGAAAATATTCCATTTGACCAGCCTGTGCATCATGCTTTTTTCAGGCTCGGGCCAAGGCATATCACAATCAATTCCACAGGCCAGATTGGGGTGTAACGTTTGGTATGAAGGTCAGGCAGCACACTTCCAATGGCATTTGAGCGTGAAGCACTTACCCTCTGCCCTATGTTCAAGCTAGCTAGCTCACTAACCGCAAGGAAGCTAACACATTACAGTACAATTACTCTCTTAATAACCTTTTCCCATTATCCCATCTTTGTCTTATGAGCAGGAAGTAATGTCTTTCCTAAACAATTTCCCCCTTACCTTTATATTCCCTACCTTGTCGCTTGGTCTGCTAACTTCTTCGTCCGTCTATCAGTCTACTCATCTGTCCTGTGTGCCCGGCCGTCTTACATGGATTGGCTCTATTGTACATTTCAAATCTCCTTACAGTGTATCACACTTCGAGGCCTCTTAGATCATCAGAACAATTTATTCTAGCTAGTCTCAGTTGAAAACAAAGGGTGAGCGTGCCTTCTCAGTTATGGCTTCAAGACTGTGGAATAATCTTGCCATTTCTTCCAGATCATGCCTCACCATCGAGGCTTTTAAGTCTCATCTTAAAACATATTTTTATTATTTGGCATTCAAGTAGCGTTAGGGACACCTGTGCTTGTTGGTTTTGTGTTTCTAATTTATTGTTGCATGCTGTATTTTATAATTGTTATTGCGTTACTTTATACAGCACTTTGTTCAACGTTGGTTCTTATTAAATGTGCTTTATGAATAAATTGACATTGCCATGGAGTCAGAGAAATGCAGGCGGGGTGATGAGTGTTATTTATCTTAAAGTTTCTGATTAGGTCGAGGTGCAGAGACACAAACGCTACAGTGGGAGACTATTTTATTTAATGGGCGAGACACACGCAAAAGGTGTTCTCGTAAATCATCGCACAGTTTACAAACTCAATAAGTACGGGCTTCCTGCCTCATCTGGGTAGGCGGCACTCTGCTAAATTATTAATGAAGCCCCAGGCCCCTAGGGGCACATCTTTGATGATGTTATAAACAGGGGAGAATACAAGGTGCCTTCTCAGCAAAAGATTACTGGACCCTCCCCCCCCCCCCCCATATCCACTGCGAGCACCAGAGATAAGACATTAATATTTAGGTAGGGAAATAACATGGGGAGAAGCCTCAGAGGAGGACAGCACAATCTTCAAAACATTTTCTCAGCCAGACAGTTGGTTAGATCTTCCACCAGCCAGAAGCCAGTCTGTAGCACCTGGACTAGTTTCTATACACCTCCTTATTTTTATTTTTATTCATGGTTAGGGTTGGTTTTGGTGAGGGACGGGCTAACTCTGAAAAACATGAGAGAACACTTTACGTGGAGCATTCCCCTCAGATTCCTTCCACTCTTCACACTCATTCTCAAAATATTGACATGACAGAAAAGAAAGCAAGCAGCATTCACTCTCACGTATTAGACACTTTGTGCAGTTGAATTATTGATTTGCTCGGGGAGCTGCTTGTTCTGGACACGAGAATATCCTCAGGTATTTTTTTGTTCCCTTCTTCATCCATAGTGCTCGTACCTGTAGCCCTAATCTCCGGAAAGATAGATGGCTGGCTCAAAGTCTTTGCTGTTTGTAGTCTAGCATATTTTAGGGCTAAGAGAGACACAGTACACATTTGAGTGAAACACTCCCAGTGGCTTAACCTGTTCATCCCTAAGTGGGTCGTGCAAGTAACTTCCCCCCACTCCCCCAACTTGTGGAGTTATGGTTATTTTTTCATATATATGTCTAGTTACTATTGATAATA
>JAODUH010000013.1:976047-1011642 GCA_027564835.1 Typhlichthys subterraneus | reverse complement strand
TGTCATACACAGATTGTCGCTGCGACGAGGGCGGGGCGTGTGTGTGTGTGTGTGTGTGTGTGTGTGTGTGGGGGGGGGGGGGGCGACATGGCAGCCTTATCTTATGAACGCTGTATACAGAATGCTTTTCAAAATGATGTCCATGCGTGTCACTGATCAATGGTCAATCAATCAAAGTATACAGCAAATAGTTTGACACTCTACACTAACTGTCCAAACAATAGATTTCTACTGTGGCTATCCTGCTAATATTTTCTGTTTGAAAAGCAGAGCAGATATATTTTCTGGCATTATTCCTTTTTTTGTGGATTTTTTCTATTTATTTCCTATTTTCTATTTATGTTAATTTATTCAACCAAACCTTACAATTGTTTATGACTAATTCTGTGCTATTCTCAGTTCACCTTTATGCAAATTATTCAAGATGTCTATTAGCTTCTATAATTCGTGGTAAAACATCTTGTTGCGACTGGGACCCCGAGAGCTTGCGGAAGCACAACGACAACAACAACAACAACAAATATGTTCGCTGATAAATAAACCATATTCAATCAACGAATGAATGCTAATGAAATGGAAACCTGCAGTCACACTGCTGAGCATGGTGAGAGAAAGAGAGAGAGAGAGAGAGAGAGAGAGAGAGAGAGAGATGTGTGTGTGGGGGGGGTGGGGGTGTTAATTGCAGTGCTAATTAGGTCCTGATTGCATTGCTCTTGTTTTGCACTTGCAGGTGATTACAATTTCAGCGCACCATATTATTTGGCTCTGTTTACAGGTGCCAAGCTCAGAGTAAAACATTAACACACTCAGACTCAATTACACACACACACGCACATGCACACATGGCACGCACACGCACGCACGCACAACACACACAAGCACACACACAACACATACACGCACACGCACATTTTTTATAAAGCACTTTTCCTTCTCCAGCTGTTTATTTTTGTTATTTCTATCATAGTACAGGAATATTTTAGATAACAAATGAGAGGTAATAGATTATTTGACAAAGATTTATTTTTGGCTCAAATAATTCTAAACATCATATCGTCTACATTTACATTGTCTTTACATTGTGCTACTCTTGCTTATTCATTCACGTCATGTTTCACCTCATATTTTCTGACGTAATTCCGGCCAAATATAAATCTACTTGGAATCCGCTTTTAGCTATCTGTCCTGGCCTGAGTGGGCAGAAGAGGCTGGCTAAACAATTGAGTCTGGTTTGAGCCCACTGTTTGGGTCTACTCCATTGGTGACATGACAGGAAGGCAGAAAGCCTGTGATGTATTCTGCTCTAGATCAGTTTGAGTCGCTCTGTGTGTGTGTGTGTGTGTGTGTGTGTGTGTGTGTGTGTGTGTGCGCACATCTCCCTGTATTGACGCGGGGCTTGGGAAAATCAGCATCTGTGACATGAGTAGGCTTGAAGGGGGGTTCTGATGTGACGGAGCGATCGGTTCATGTCGCTCTCTCTTTGGTGTGGTGGCAGACCAGAGCCTGCTGGGAATTCACTGGTTGACGGTATACATATGGTGTCTTTGAGTCTATCTTGTCCTCCTGTCTGGCGACCTGTCTAGCTATAAATCGGGTAAATATATAAATAAATACAAAGACTCTCTGCCATAGCCAGACAGTGAGACAGACTTACAGACGGTAAGGACAGGCGAATGCATAGACAGGCAGAAAGGAAGGGATGTCTTCATGAAGGACCTGTTTAGAAGACGCAACTCCAAGTATAACTGGGTCATAAGAATGATAAGAATTTGGTCTCGGGGCCTTTGCTATAAGACTCTAATATACTGTAGGTTATGGCAACGCATGATTAATATGCTTGTAAATATTGATTAGCACATAAAGTGATACATTACAAAATTATTAAATCACAACACTTACATGAGATGGGGGAATAAAATGAATACCCCCCCATCCCACCCTGCACACTCACACACCCACACACACACACACACACACCCAGGCAGCTGCTCTGTTTTCCAGAGAGGCCACAGCATTGGACCAGGACACCTGTCAGTCTCACTTGCGCTAGAGAGAGAGAGAGAGAGAGAGAGAGAGAGAGAGAGAGAGAGAGAGAGAGAGAGAGATGGAGAGGGGGGAGACCAATATAAAGATGGAAAAAACACTATATAGGTGCAAAATGAAGGCAACAACAGTAATAATAATGATAATAATAAAATAAAATAAAATAAAAACTTATAAATTAATAATAATAATAATAATAATTTTAAATTGATTGCTTATGAGACATGTTCTACACAGCCTGCAGGCACCATTTTCATGAGAATATGAACATGCGAATAGTGATGATTATTGGTGGTTGAATTTGTGCATTTCTCATATTAAGGGAAGCAACAGGAAAAGGCTCTCCTCTTTTTGCCCCAGAAACTTCTAACTGCTGATAAAGATCAATGGTGCAGCTGATGATGTACATTTTCAGCTGCTAGATTGTATTGATCTGTCTGTAATACTTTTGCTGCTTTTGGCTGTCAAGATGGCAGATGGAGACTTCAAGAAAAATAAATACTTGTGAAGAAGAGATTAATGCACTACTTTCTCATCTTGAGCTTTCATATAGAAAAAATATATTTTATAGAAATATTCATAGCTGCTGGCAGTATTTGTTGTATAGACTTGTCTGACTTGTAAAAAAAACTTAACTTATAGGCATAGGCATTTATAAAATGCATATATTTAATGCATCTTAGACATGACACAATATTTTGCGTCTGACCACTACTTGATTTTTACACACAGACCAACTGATTTCAACCATCTTTTAAGTTGAACAGGAGACATTTGCAGATTGGTGCCCACTCTGGTGAAAAGCCACAACTACACAGCTTTGAAAGATAAGCGGGAAATCTGAGTTGTTTTACGTTAAATAAAAGATGAAGATGATGTTTGGGAAATATACATGAAATCCTCCAGTTGTGCTGGGGTCATCCCAAAATCAGTTTCAAACCTTCAATATTGATACAAAAAAAAATCTAAATACATGGCCTCATGTATGGGGGGGATACAACATGTTTCATCTTATATATATTTATATATATATACTGTATATATATGTGTGTGTTGCATAGGATTAGCATATGCATACATATGCAAGTTAACAAAGTGTGTTATATTTTTAAATGTTTTAGCATGTTGGTTAAAACCGTAATGTGGCCTCTCTAACATTTTCAATGTGGCCCCCAAGTGAAAATAATTGCCCACCTCTGATTTATGGTCACAAGAGAGTTAACAAAACAGCTGATGCTCCTTGTGCTGTTTGTATTCTACACCTAATTGCTGCAACATTGTGCAAACTTTCACAATTGTATTCAATGGTTTAGGTGAGTTAAGACATAAAGAAGTCCCCAGGTCATAATTGACCCCTTAAAGTAATTGGTGTTAGTATTTCTTAAGACAATAGAAGGGTTGTAAGTGTCTTTCTTAATCAGGCAATACTCAAGATATTTTGAGACATTTTAAAACATTTAATAATGATCATGTCAAAGGAAAAGCTGATGAAAGTGTAAGATTAGGTCACAAATACAGTAACAACTATAAAGGACAATATAACCAGAAAACATTGCGCAATAACTAAAATGAATAAGGTGTATTACAAACATTTAATCTAGAGGACCTGAGACATCCCTGTATCTTATAAGAATACCAGACAATGCCTCATTATTGATTTTTTTTTTTTTGAAAAGTTGCTCATGTGTCACTTTAACTCATCCTCAATGGAAATTCCTGATATCGCTTCTCTTCCATTTCTCTAGCTAAAAAGGTTTCTGTGAAGCAATGAATCACTGTGATGGTATGTCACCTTCTCCAATGACAAAGTGTTTAGCAGTACATGGGATTTGAAAAGTGCATTTAAATGTGAAATCAATTATATTAAACCCTAATTCAGTTTAATACATTGTTTTGTCTTGCTCCAGTTTGTAAATATAACTTCTTGACCTGTGCTGTGCTTTTAAAAACGTGATACAGTATGTCGCATGGAGATTAAAAAAAATATTTTCAAAGGCAATAAATGGCTAATCCACGACTCTCTCTCTCTCTCTCTCTCTCTCTCTCTTTCTCTCTCTCTCACTCTCTCTTTCTCTCTCTCTCTCTCTCTCTCTCTCTCTCACTCTCTTTCTCTCTTTCTCACTCTCTCTTTCTCAAACAGGCACATACACACACACACACACACACACAATCACATGCTTAAAATGTACAGTTAGGAGGAAGTGTGTGTGCTCTGGGGCCCCTGTCTGTCCGTCTGTCTGTGCAAGAGGGGCCCGGCTATGTCCAGCTGCAGCACGTCAAATTGACAGTGACACATTCTCCTCTGTCTTCCTTCCTTCCTTCCTTCCTTCCTTCATTCAACCCCGGCGATCCTCCCAGGTGTGCCCTCCTCTGCTGGTCTCTCAGGTAGCCCGGCCCAGGTCAAGGGTCAGTATGTAGGACAAAACACCACTAAATGAGAGGCCGGGGGGAGGGGCCACAGCCATTAGTTATGTGTCTAAGTGCCCCTCCCGGATACCATAGGGCGGTTGTAGGATAAGAAAACTCTCTCTCTCTCTCACACACGCATGCACACTCATACACGCACACGTGCACGCGCACACGCGCACACACACAATCATCATATACACAGAGCCACAGAAAAAGGAGCAAGGAATGACTGGGCTCATTTCTTTTTGGCCCCTTGACAAGGTAACACAGTACAAAACCGCCTGCAGTGGTTCTTCTTATTTCCCCCCCCCCAATCTCCTCCCATCCCCCCCGCTCAACTCTGACCCCCCCATCTCCTCCCATCCACCCTCTAAACTCTGAACTCCCCCCCCCCATCCCAATCCTTCCACACAATATTAGTGGAGCTATTTTGAATTAGTAGGTAATGGGAACCTATCCCCATAAAGTGGCACAATATAGCACTGCCTAATTACGACTGCTTGGCAGAGGATGGGGCTTTTATCTGCAATCGGATAAGTTAATTGGAAGCCATTATCCGGCCATTTACTTACAATGCAGGAGCTGTGGAGCCACCAGTACACCTGGAGAAGCCTGTGTGAGAATCTCACTCGCTGCCACCCACCCCAAAAATGACCCCTTAGCCCCCACCCACCACCCCACCAGCCTCCTATACTTCTCACTTACACACACACACCTGAAAAGCACCTGACAATCCTCCAATGAGTAATCACCAAAACCGCCCTCCTCCCCCCAACAACACATACACACACCTCCAGTTCTCTCCTCTCCTCTCCTCCTCTCATTCAGACTTTACTCACCCTGCGTCCAGTTGTGCATTACAGGTTAGAGTTTCTCCTAATTGGGCGTGAGGGATAGCGGGCCAACTGACGAACGCTCCTCTTTCTGCCACCCGTGTCGCTGGCGTTGTCACGGCAGTGGTGGGGCTTCTGGTTTCACCTCTGCTTTTCCCCACCAAACCCCCCACCTAATTTCTCTCGAATGGAAAAGGCCCCCGTTGAGTTGTCAGGCTCATTGCTCAAGGTGCGGGCCAGGGTTTTTTAGGAGGGACTCTCGCTGACACATTCATAAATATGACACCTTGTTTTGTCCTCCCGGCGTCTTCTGGGTTGGCGATGGCCTTTGAATTGGCAGCAGGTAAGCTAATAGGGCTGCGACTGATGCATGGGAACTGTGGGCTTTGGGAGAAGGCAGGAGGCCCCTCCAGCGACACATGACAGGCAGATAATGACCGTATAGCTGTCACGTCAATGACACCTGTCTACCGGTAAATACAGATTTGCCTTTTTGACATAATTTTTCCACCTCCTGGAAGATCAACTGAGTGCAGCTTATCAGACGTGTACGCTTTGTGCGCTCGCGTTTGGCCGCCGCGGATGCACGTGCACGCTCACAGGAACAAAGGTAGCCTAAGTGTATGCGTGCATAGTTGTGATTTTCTACTCCATCCGGTGTTCCCATATATTATGCTTGGGAATGCATGCAGCAAGCTAATATGATTTCATTGTAGTCGGGCATGAAAGAGAATGTGTGTGTGTGAGTGTGTGCATGTGTGTGTGTGTGAGGGTGCGTGTGACTCCGGCAGGCCGGCTGAGGCCTGTGTTTCGTGCGTCGCCCCGGGCAACGCAGGTGAAAGCAATCTCGGTCTGTTCAAGTCGACGAGATGCGCCTTTCTGCACCCGGAGAGCTGGCGAGCTGATTTATTTTTGATAGGCTCAAACCCTGATATCAGGCCCCACCCCTTCAGTAACTCTCTTCCCCAAACACACACACACCTTCAACCCCTCCACATCAACGCGCTGCTTAAGTTTCTACCCTTTAAAGGTACAGTCAGTCATTCCGCAGATAACTCAAACAAAACATGAATACCCTTTGCTTCAATGCCATACCCTCAGAAGCTACATTGGAAACCCATTGTGGAGGCTAGGATAGTGCTAGAGTGCTAGAGCCATGGCTGTGTAGAAAACACCTCAGCACACACACTTTACAGGCTGGCGGAATGTGAGTTTATATTTGCTAAATTTGACAAAAAGTGTATTATCTCACAATAGCTGACGTTACATACTGTATAATTAATTAAAGGCTAATATGCCCACAAGAGAACATGCATGTGGCTCTTCCAAATCATTTTTGAAACACGGCAGACGTCACTAAGGAACATTTTAATTAGGCCACATTGGTGTTGCTATTCAGTAACATTTGCTCTGTGCTAAATTGCTAAATGCTAAAATGATTAGCTACAAATCATGGCAGGTTTTAGTCAAGAGGTTTTAGAGGCTTGTGTGTATACAAAATATTTATAATCCCATAATGGGATACTTTCTCTGTGACAGTCAGTAGTCAGTGACAGTCAGTAGTGGGCAGCTAACTGCCCACAAGAATGCATCTCAAATGTATTAGGTGGGATTATAGTGGTGTATTTATAGCTATTCGTTCTGATCCATTTAGTGTTTACTAAACATTTCAGTTGGAGTTGCATAATTATACATTTTATATTGTAATAATCAGCTAAAATCTATAACCCGTATAGTCTGTACATGCAATATACTGTGGGATGCTACTTTCAGATTGCAGGCAAAAGTATTTTGTGACGTTATTTCATGACATTGTAAGCACAAATGCCATAGAATCAGATCTTTTCCACTGTGATTCAGATACACTGTAGGTCTGAAATATTTTGCACCACAACCTCAGTCTGAACAGTCATATCAGAATCCATGTCACATAAACCAGTCTAGACCAGTTTTTAATCTGTCTATATTGACATTTGTCACAATACTGCTCTGGTTGGAGTCACTGAACAAATGCAAACATGGAAGGCAGGTGTGATGGAGGTAGTCAATAGAGGGACAGTGAGATGTTTGACCCCATACTATGTGGTGACACATAAGTAGCAACCATTGCTCCACAATATCCCACTATCATCCACATCCTAATGCATCCACAGCACATCAACCTATAATTAAAACCATATACAGCAACACTATTGGTCCTCTATGTGTAATTCCATTCCACAGCACACTGCGTTTGGACTCTTGGTTAATGTGCTTTTGCGAACGTGGGTCATTTTATGACCGTGACCAGTTCACACTGGAATATGATATTGGCCACATAAAAAATAAAAAATGAAGAATAATGTAAACAGTCATCTGAGCAATACATCTGAATCGAGCCTTAAGTGTGAACAACCTATGAGTGCTTAGTATCTATTGTTTGTTGTTATATTTTGTTGTTAACTCTAGCAGAAGTGTTGCCCTAACATGTGACATGCAAGTGTATTACATTATGCAACACACAGGCTACACAGGTTTATACATTAACACATTTACACATTTGAACTGATAATAGCTACCACCAAATCCTGACTGGGATGTAATTCAAATTCAACATTATGTCATCTCTTCTGGTAGAGATATGGCCAGCCACACAGTATGGTAGCTGCAGTTGCCTGATATCAGTTGTAGTGTGGCCGGCCCGCTAGCTAAAATGGAAATGTGCTTGTGACTTTTGGCGGACCTATCCTTCACATTGTGGAGATAAAGTAGTAGGCGTAAAGCCTTGCCTGGTGAAATGACAAGCCCCCCTTCCCTCCCCAAACCCCCCGCCCCCTTGCCCACCTCAGTTGTTCCAATACAAGCAGAATAATATTGTGTTCCTATGCCTGGGTGTGTAACCTTTGATTAAATTAGCACGGCATTGCCTGGGTCCCTTCTCTAAACTGTGGGCACAGGAGAGCTACTTAGCGGACCATGTCCCTCCAAGGGGAGGAACTGCTTGAGCTTACAAGTGTACAGCCACATAAATATCAAACCCCTCTCACTCAAAACTCTCCCTCTCTCCTTTTTGCGCTCTCTCTCTCTTTCTTTCTCTTTCTCTCGGTGTGTGCCATGTTTCTGTTCTCCGAAGTAGTTCTCCTTCGGTGTGCGACGGTGTAGCGTGTTGATCCATCATGCCTTGTCACTCTGCAGGTGAGAGGTGTATTATAAGGTGTCAAAGAAAGAGCGGCAAAATGACATTTCGTTGTTATTTTTCAAACCTATGAACTATCGGTAGCGAAGGCTGAATGACAATATAAATGAGCTCCCAGAATGACATTATGTGTAAGATTGGGAGGTTGAGTGTGGTGAGAAAGCTCAAAGTGACATGTCATAGGTCAAACGTCAATCAGTTCTTGTGCACTCGGTTTAGTAAAAGGGCATATCTTGATGATATTTACTGCAGAGCTTTTCAAACTTTCTCTTAGGAAATAATATTTACAAGAAAGAAAGAAAAAAATATCTTGCTACACACACTACATACTGTCAAGGTCAATGTTTTAAGAGCATAAGACAATATACTGTAGAGTATTTGGTATTAGAGATATGGACCTAAAACTAAAATAAGTTCTATATTAATGTGTTATATTCATGTTGAGAGAATCAGATACTTTTGATTAACACGTTGCAATTGTGAATACACAACATTCTTGTTCATATTCATATTCCTGAGATGAGCAAGTTTGCAAGACAGATGCTGTGCATACTATGTCAGTGTGTGGGAGAGAGAGAGAGAGAGAGAGAGAGAGAGAGAGAGAGAGAGAGAGAGAGCAGTGTGTGTGTGTGTGTGCGTGTGTGTGTGTGTGTCTCTGTTCTTCTGTCTAGCTAAGAAGTGTGTGGCATCTAAAAGCTCCAGCAGTATAAGAACATGGCCAAGTCTGTTGTCTCCATAGGTAATGAATCACCGTGTCTAGCTGTGGGAGAACACAGCCATTGATATCACATTGCTGTACTGTAAGTGGCAAGAGGATTCACTCTTTAAAGCCCTTTGTTATTCTCAAGAAGGGTTCTGTCAGGGTTTATTTCCGTGAGACATTCAAAAACACATGTATAAAAAGTTTGTTTTAAATAGGCTGCATATATGCTGCACTTTAGCTAAATTTGAAACAAATGCACATTTTATATTAATAGACGAGAATACTGTAATACATTCTTCCCTTTTACACATGTACTGTAATATTAATACAGCAATATAACATTATTGTAAAAACAAAAAAATAAACAAACTATGTAATAATATAAAATATATATACTGCATATCACGTTCTTAATCACGTTCAATTAAAAAGGTTGCATGGACAATTAGCCAATCACATCACCCGAGGCACAACTCGAGGGCATAGTGCCAGGTCTGGCCATGGCACACGTGTGCGTGTGTGTGTGTGTGTGTGTACACCACAGGCCTGGTAGAGTTAGATAGAGCACTATACCCGCCTACAGACCCCTTATGGGAGGCCCATGCAGCTGCCTCCATCAACCCCACTATGTGCACACACACACACACACACACACACACACTATCCCCATGTCATATTTCATGTCTTTCGGCACATGTTCAGAGTGCCGCTGCAACATGACAGGGTGGACTGGCATTTGCATGCAAGGTGACATCACAGCGCAAGGGGATCTGGGATCCCTGCATCTGTGCATCCCTGCCCACACTTTTTTTTTTTTTTTTTTCCCGCACGCCAACACACACAAAAGCCACACGGGAGGCCATTGAGAACAGCGGCAGCTGCGGAATATGTTATTGAAATGATGGGCGTGTATGTGTGTGTGTGCGCGTGTTTGTGCGTGTGCGTGCCACTGCAGGCCCTGTGTGTATGTATTACATGTTCAGATATATTAGCTAGCTGTCATAAAACGTGCGTCTGAGTCTATTATCATACCATTCACAGGAGCCGACTGTGCTGATGTGTCTCTATGGGGAGCTTATAGCAAAGCACTTACCGCTCCACCTGGCTATGGACAGCGCTGAGAAGGCACTTGCAAAATAATGTTACAGCATGTGTAAACAGTATAGCGCGAGAGAGAGAGAGAGAGAGAGAGAGAGAGAGAGAGGGAAAGGGAGAGGGAGATGGAGAGGGAGCAAGAGAGGGAGAGGGAGAGAGAGAGAGAGAGAGAGAGAGAGAGAGAGAGAGAGAGAGAGAGAGGCAGAGCGAGAGGAAGATAAACACAAAATACAGCATCACAGGAAAAATATTGTCACAACAAATGTGTGCCAACGCCATGAGCTTCAGCGATCTGCAGGGATCCATGGGAGGAGATATCCCATAATTCCACCTTTCTACTGGTCTCGCCACAAGCCTTAACTAAACATAGGAGAACCAAAGGTTGCCTTGAATTACTTAATTAGGGGCCCTGTGTATGAATGTACTGTGTGTGTGTGTGTGTGTGTGTGTGTGTGCGTGCGTGTGTGTGTGTGTGTGTGTGCATGGCGATTCTCAGTAATGCAATAAAGGAGGATGCTTTAGACCTTTCCCACCTGATATAATAAGATGTGTGTGTGTTTGTGCGTCTGTGTCAGAGTCAGAGTGTGTGTGCACACGTGCCGGGCGTGCGTGCGCGTGCGTGTGTTTATGTGTGTGAGAGATTGCTGCTGCAAAGAGCCGTGCCAGCAGCTTGGTTTTCTTCTTGCCGTAGCTGCATGTGTGTTTGTGTGTGTGTGTGTGGTAGCGTGCACTCGCGCACCTGGCTCCCTAGCCTGTGTCTAGCCTTTGCAGCACGGGCCACGGCTCTGCGGTTGCCCCGGGGTCTCCATTGTTCCCGGTCTCCACAGCCCAGTGGCCACAGATGTTCCCCGCTTGATACCCCCGCTCCCCACACCGGCTCCCTGCTCCCCGGGATGTGTGGGTGGCCAAGCGGCGCGTCCCGTTGCGTGGGGCGCTCGCCCCCCCCCCCCCCCCTCCCTCCTCCCGCCGCCGTTCGGTCGCCCCGGTGCCCGAGCACGTGGCACCGGACTAGGGGATGCCACATATGCTGTGGTTTTAATCCCGCCACCATGCATAATGCAATAGAAGTAGCCCCGAGTGCAAAAGGGAAGCATTGCAAGAGGAGGTGTTTCTAAAAGGATCATGGGAGAGGAGAGGCAAAGCCGGGGGAGGAGGAGGGGGGGGGGGGGGGTAAGGGAACACATGGAGACATTGTTCAAAGCACCGCGAGGAAAAGAAAAGTTGTTGGACGACATCGTGTCTTTCATTGCGAGTGTGTGTGTGTGTGTGTGTCTTGCATGCAATGCATATTGGACTGAAGGACTGATCAGAAGGCTCAACTGTGACAAACTGGCTGACAATTTGGAGGAACTCTGGCATCAATCTTAACCAAAAAGAGACAAAAAAAAGACACCGCTCGCAGGGAAACATTGCTACGCTGCTTTTCAAAACACAAATATGACACAGCGGTGGACTTTTCCCCACGTCATCCTCTGTATCCCTCGTGTAAAGATCGCTACGCTTGAAGCTTCTGCCCCAAACTTATGATCACATTATGAGAGGGCAGCTGTTTTTCTTTCTTTCTGCAAAGGCTTCTTTAACAGACCATAATTTATATATTGACATATTTACTAAACCTGGGAACGACCCACTTTAACCATATTTAATTTTACAGTTTGCCACTGAGCAAACTGCTCTGGAACAGTTAAGAGGTAAGACTCTTGCTCAAGGGCAACTTGGCGGTAGTTAAAGGAGTAAAAACATTGCTCTGTCAACCCCTCCCTGTCACAAACTTGGAGACTTGGCAATCTTGTGTCCTCAATCATTATTATCAAGTGTTTGAGTTTAAAATAGACAGGTAACACTGTTTTCCCCGAGGGCTGCTTTGTGTTTAAGTTATTATATTTTATCTTGCGAAATGTCTCATTAGCCTGTTTGCTTCAAAATGAACTATTTGCCTTTTCAGAATTGTTTACTCTCGGTCAATTGACATAGACTATTTGTTATGTCATTCTAGGATGTGAGACTGTAGAGAAAACAGCTCTCATATTGATATGGTGGTGTCATCTCTTTACTAGTCAATTCCTTGAGTGAATACGACAGCAAAGAACATGCCATACACGACCATTGTCCATTAATATGTGTGGTCTTAAATAAGTAAAACTCAATTTCAGCTCTGAGTTCATTATTAATACTGAGCAGGGTGATATTTTGATTAACATATTCAACCGCTCTTCCTGTGTGAGTTTGATTAGAACTGTTATGTCTCAAAGAGGCAGAAAATAAGTAAATGAGGTAGAGCAACATTAGTTAGTTAAAGGCCATCTTTAAATATGCTAGCACACCTGACTCACCTCTATAGATATTTGTGAAGTTCAAACACTTTCAATCATGTCACAAAGGCTGTGTCAGTTAACTGTGAACTGCATTTTTTTTTTCCTATTTAATCAAGGTATGCATTCCAAAATTAAACAGACTTAAAGTGGTTAATTAATATCCTCATACATCATACCTTTAGACTGGGATTATATTAGGATTAGGGTGTGGTATGAGAGGTGGTTGTAAAGTGGTTAATTGGTTAAGTCAAACCTTAACTTTGACACCAACTCTACATTTGACCATGTCATTCTCCAAATATGACATTGCGGGTTATATTTCATTCAAAGATTGATCAGGTCACACTGTGATTGTAAGAAATATAGACTCACAAATGATCACAAACAAGGTCAGAATCAAGACCACCAAGATATCACAATGCACCTACCATTTTTAAAGTATATGATTGGATGTATCGATTATCTAAATCGCTACTAATATACTATTTCCAGATTATAATATTTTAGTAGATCGTTCTGTTAAAATGTTAAAGTGTAATTCATATTGATACTATATATAGTGCAATTTCTGTGCCTTTACGTCTAACTATTCAAGACACCATCAAAGAGAAACAGGTTACAGTTTATCCACTCATGCACACCAACATAACTGTGGAAAATAAGCCTTGTTTTTTCTCGTTAAGCAGCTCAGGTGCTGACAGAACGGTTAGGAAGAGTTGACTCCAGCGAGCTACACAGCGCATCGGGTCATGACCATCCTTCGCTGAGATCGATGGTGATCGTCCCTCATAGGCCGGTTAAAGCAGCTGGCTTCTCACACACTGACGATGCATAACTCATGGGACTGGACTGTCTGTATATGTCAAAATGAACATTCCCCCTCCCCCTTACTCCAACCTCTTTTTTTCCCTTTCCACCTCCAACCTACCTACTACACCCACCTCTCAACCACTCCCAGAAAAGTACAGAGAACTTCAGAGCAAAACACCTGCCTTCCCTAGGGCGACGTCGCTTGAGTTCGACTCTCGCTCGACTCTCGATACAAGCCTTGGAGTGAGGCAGTGGCTGATAGCGCTCTATCTCGCCCGGTTAACTGCAGCAGTAGACCCTGCCTGGAATGCGACCACATAGGTCATCCTCATGTGCGGTGAAAAGTACAGGGTTTTGACATCTCTGCTAATTTCAGATAGTTTGACACATTGTGTGGGATGCGCAAAATGACTCCATTTTGTTGCTATATTTAATAAGCTGACCTACATTCTGTCTTGGTTGCTCAGGGACCATTTGCATATAAACCTTGCTGTTCACAGTCAAACAACGATTGATATTTGAAGGGGTTTTATATTTTTAAAACAAAACAACACTATAAAGTATGTAGTAGTTCATCGTTCTGATCACAATGCTGGATTTTTCTGAACGTTTTATATAGATGATTTGCCAAGAACTTAAAAATAAAGGCTTTACTTCTTAAGGTCTCTAATTCCTCTGAGACAAAAGCGAGTTAAGAAGAATTTAGTGGCAAACAGATATGGCTGGCGTCAAAGGCTTCTCCTGTCTAAAGCTATGTCTGGTCATGTCACTTCAGGACTAAGATCTCGCAGCCCAAAGCCAAAAACACGCGGGCGTACACAGGATTACTTGAAGAAAACCTGGGCAAACAATGGCCCTTACTCACACAGTGGGCCAGGCACATATGCAGCGACAGCCACAATGGGCATGTGTGGCGTGGAGATAGGCAGGCGTCGGTTAATTAGCTCCGTTGGAACGCCCCATTGTCTGGTTTTGCGAGACCACTCTGCTTCAATAGTGCGTCACTTGTAGATTTTGTGTGCGGCAGATAGGACGCGATGGGGCTTGCGCCATTGTTCACCTAAATGCTATTAACTTTTAAGCCGAGCGACGCATAAAAGTGAAGCTGGTGTAAATTACAATTCCCCTGCACATAATCCATTTGCTGATGGGAGACATTACAGAGGCCTTGTGTCTTGACAACAGATTACGGCGACGGCTTTGCCCCCTGCGCCGCTCGCAAACGTGAGCCCCGGGAATTCTGTATTCCTCCATCCCTTCCCTATCTTCTGTCTCTCCCTCAATTTTTGCCCCCCCCCCCCTTCTACCCCATCCGCTGTGTCTTCTCCCATTGATCTCTCTGTTGTATTCAGTATCTGCCAATGATGCATGCCTGCCGGGTGGGGCACAGAAATCCATTATCAGGTAGGACAACAGGAACCAGCGTGTTTTCACTCGCACTACACGTTTGGAGGGGAGGGGACGGAGGATAGAATGTGGTGTAGGTGGTGGGGGTGGGGGGGGGGGGGGTACATTGGTGAAACTGACTGTGAGCACTTACTGTACGAAAAGAGTTAAACGAAACAAGACAATGAAACCGTTGAACTTTGCGACACGGGGGCAAGCTACACACTCCCGTTTCACATCAGTCTTTTCTTTCTAAATCACTTCATAACGCCAAAAAGCAGCATTTATCTAAAGTCAATTCTGAATAGACTAGTATTCTAGTATTCTCTCCCATTTTTTTGTGATGTTTTCAAGGCACACTTGTGGATAAAAAACACAACATGCATTAATTATTTATATAAAATATAAAACTAACTTGATGCTACTTTATAGGCTATATCTTTGGAAAGCATCTCAGCTAAAAATCACCTGACAAATCATAAGCGCTGATCGATAATACATGTCAACAGAGGATTACGACACATTCAACACTTTCTGTGTCAGAATGTTGGGAGGGACCCAGGGTTCCTTTACAGGAACCAACTTTGAGCTATGCTAGGTAATTAGCTGTGTTCTGGACCCTGTCCCAAGGTAACACTGTTTGTGTGTTTTGAATGTGTACTCTATGTGACAACTTTGAATTGTGTGCATGGGGTTAGTTTGCATGTGTCTGTGTATGTATGTATGTAAGTATGTATGTATTTATATACATACATACTTACGGGCCAGGACCTTACTGCGAAAAAACAGACAACACAGGCCTAACAGGTTGGCTAGCAACACCCCCCCGCCCTCGCCGCCCCCCCCGTGATACAGGCTTAAGGTTGCAAAAGACTTCCAACACACACTCGCACACACACACACACACACACACACAAGCACGCAAACTATTCCCTTGAAATGAAATGTCTCTGACCCCGCATTACCACATCCAACACACGCACGCACGCATGCTCACACACACACACACACACGCTCACGTGCACGCATACACACACACACACACACACACGCACATGCACATTCATGAAAATACATCCATGTCAATGTGAATGATACATACACACTGCATACATAATGTGTGCATGTGTGTTCGGGAAGGGTCGGGGGTGGGCAGGCAGAGGACGAGAGCAGAAAGGGGGGAGGGGGGGATGGTTCTGGGCAGAAGAGGTGAAAGGTTACTAGGTCAGAGATTTAGCCCACAGGTGACAAAAGTCACGCTATAGGCTCCCTCTAATGCTCGTGTGTGCGTGTGTGTGTGTGCGCGCAGCATATGGAGGGAAGCATGTATTGTGTTCGTAGCCCATTTACGAGACTTTGTAGGTCATTACGTTGCATTTATGCAACATATTTGTTTAAAAAATGTAAAAACACTGACTTTGATTTCAGTTTCAGTTTCAGGTTAAATGTAAGATAATTGCACTTAAGAGCACATCTATAGTATAGGAAAAAAAATGTGCAGAGCTATTAAATCACTTATATACAGTATAATTTATACAATTACAACATATACGAATGAGCATACAATAGCATATATGAAACAACATACAATAGACTATTCATGAATCTATCCGACATACTACTCGTCTTCAAGCGACATGTAGTATATTTAAAAGACAGTCATCATTACATGTATGTACTGTATGTAAGACCTATGTGTGTATCTCATTTTCCTTATCTCCTTCCTTCATCCTGCCACACTGCTATGTCTGGGAAAGGCTCTCAAGGAAGCATGGTGAGTAATGAGACAGTGGCAGGCCGTCAAACGCATTTGACCTCAGGCTAGACCGGCAGTAGGCATGGGCGGTAGGCACGCTCGCGCCCAGCCTGGCACACACTGGCGACCTGGTTACACAGCGTGTGTGTGTGTGGGTGGGGGTGTTGTGTGCGGTTGTCTTACTGTAAGCTGGTGAAGGATGCCAGTCGGTGGATGCTGTCCGGGTGCTGCCAGTCCTAGGAAAAAAGGAGAGCCCATCTTCCCTTCCACCGCAGCAGCAGTCTCAGATGGAGAAGAAGCCGTCCATCTGGACTAGCAAACAGATGTTTCATGAGATTAGGTGATATTGGGACACACACACACATGTACACACACTCACACACACGCATACACACACACACACACACGTGCGTGCGCACACACAGCCACGTACTGTAGTGTTTTTCACTTATTGTTAGGGCAGGGAGAGATAAAAGCTCTTATTTCAAGGTACTATATAGTATTTTTTCCTTTTTCTCTTTTCCTTTCAGCTCTTCCAGGGCCCACTCGTTGCATAATTCGAAAACCCTTCCCCTCTGAATCTCGCTTGCCTAAAGAGACCCAGAGACATGCTGTTAGCCAAAAATATACAACACATCTGATACAATAAAGCTTCATACTTCCAGCATGTGAGATATGTTATCAAAACTCTTCCACCGTCATTATACTTGCAATCCGCGGGCATTTGTCATGTGTTGAGGATAAAATACAGCAGAGGTGTATATTTAAAGGTTAACTTGATGTGTGTGTGTGTGTGCGGCACGCCTGTGGATTCTTGGAAGCATACACTACAAGGATGCAAGTGTGTGTGTGTGTGTGCGCGCGCATGCATGCTTGTGCCTGTGCATGTTCGATGGAAAGACGTCAAAATCCTACACGACGACAGTGACGGGGTTTCGTCGACCACCCCCCCATTCATTACTTCACAACCCCCCCCCCCCCCCCCCCCCCCCCGCCGTCTCTCCTCTCCATCCTGTCCTTAATTTCCTGAAGGCAGGAAAACTCTGCCAGTTGTCACCTCAGAGTATTTCTGAGCCTTCTGAAGCACTCCGCTGCTCGGGAGGAGAATGTCAGCCCAGGCTTGGGGCAGTTTTGACAAACAGAGTATATATTGATACATGATAAAGTATGCTAGAAATCACTCGACTGCTGAGGGCTACTATAGTTTTAATATCATCATTTGAATTAACAAGCATTCTGTTGAGAAATAATGAGCTTTCATTATTCAGAACATCATCCTTACCCCGGCGGAGACTCGCAGGGCTATTAGTGCTTGAGAACTTAATGAAAAGAAGATAAAGAAGGGTTGAGATAAAAGTTTGAACGGCCACACTCGGTAACCAGAGTTAAAATTTAATGCAGCCCCAGTGGATGACGGATGGGCTCCTTATCTGGGGCCAGTGACGAAGCAGACAGTGTTCTGCCTCGGAAGGTGCCATTCGGGAGGGAAGTTAAGAATATGGGGGTGCTTCTGTGACAAGTCTAGTGTGAGTGGAACGTACACTGAAACAGTGATCTGTGCCATTCTAAAAAAAAAAAAATAGTACACCCTGTATTGTACACTGAGTACCGACGGACTAATTCTCAACACAAAAAACGTGCTGTGTTTCCATGCTCTTATTTCTCTTTAATATAATCTGCATGTCAAGTGATCAATGAAAGTGAACATTCCGACTTAATTTGGTTTGAAATGACTGCAAACTAGGGCTACGACTTTCTTATTTAAAGTATATTTCATTCCTTCAGCGGGCAAAGATTATAGTACATTACATAATTGTTTGTGATGAGTTGTCAGGGAAGAGGAAGCACTTCAGGCCAGCCACTGACTGAAGCCAAGCCACAGGTCACATTAAGACATGCAGAAATGATAGGGAAGAGCAGCCCTCCGCCCACATTGCCAACAAACAGCAAACATGTGATTCATTACATGATGTGCTTTGGTTACAGTGTATTACATAACGGAGACATACTCAGTGGTCGAAGTAAAGAAGTTGGTATTGAAGCCAAGCTAGGCTCATGTTTTACTTGAGAGTTTAACATAACACAGGTTAACACAAGCTGGACACCAAGTGAACAGATGTCTTGTATATGTATCCATAGTCCATGTACACACACAGAAATACAGACATTAGGCAGATAGGACAGACACACACACACACACACAAGCAACCAGTAGCATCCAGCTCTTAGACCCATTCGCTTAATGCTGTTTGTCCCAAGGGCCTTAAGGGAAGTATGTTTGCTTGCTGAACCATTGTGAAGTCTCCAACAGACATGTCTAGCTTGCTGCTGCGTTGGGCTGTGCTGTTCTCTGCTGGAGGAGGTCTCTGTGAATGGTGGGGGAATGCATTGATTTGATGAATGAGTGCATATTTGCGGTCGTACTGGTGGCCAATGTGCAATGTGGTACAAGGAGTGTTTTTTTTGTGGCTAGAACTTGACAGCAAAGCCCGTAGCTGTAAGCGCAGGCTGCAAAAATCACAGCTCAGTGAAATACTAGCGCAGATGTTCTATGCTCCACATTGTGCTTATCTTGAGGATAGAATTATCTTTGTGTGGCATTTTGAAACCCTGGCATGCATTATACATGGCTGCCGTATGAGGCCCCAAACAACAAACTGGTTTCATGTGTTTTCATGCAACTCATCGTATGTTTATAAGGTCTTGAGGTTGACTCACCATTGCATCATCGGCATACTGTGAACTTTTCTGTTATTATTTGCAAAATTAACATTTAACATTAACATTTAGATTTTTAGACTGTATTCATGCACATACAACTAAACAGTTTAATACAATTCTTGATGAAGTTGAAGATGGTCATTACGGCAAATCCTGTTGTTGTTATTTTAAATATACAGTAGTTTGTTTATTAAAGGATCAGTGGTGACTAATTTGGACTTTTCAAGATCTTCATCTTGAGCATGAGTGATCTTGGGTTTCTATTTGGAAATGCATGCATGTTCTAATCCCATACTGCAAGAACCTCATACATATGCTCCCAATGTGCATTTAAGTTTATAAAACTCTTAAGTTGGCCTATATAATTTTTTAAAATAACAATTAATACTTCTACTAGGGTAATAAAGTTTCACATCAAACCCAGATGTTTTATGGGGAAAAAGTAAATATCATTTAGAGGCATTATGCACTCAGTTTACACTTCAAAGAAAGGGCATAATTTAAAAAAAAATCTCATAAAGCCATGATGCCGACCCCATTTATTGTGGCCATATAGCCTTAATTAAACACACCCGTATGTCTGCTGCTACAAGCTCTTAACACGGAGCAGCGACAACACGATGTGTTAAAGACAAGAGTTAGAGGGAATGGGGGGTGGGGGGGGCAAAACCTCACCAAAGGTTTCATGACCGAAGCCATAAGCCTGAATTCTGGGGTTGTCCAAAAACACCTGAGCACACTTATGATAATTATACTTAAATTTGTTACGCATTAATCGTATGTTTGGAATTCCTTCAACATAATGCGTTATGTGTATTTTAAAAAGAAACATCAGTCACTTTAAAAACTAGAACACTTGTGACAACGGTCAGAGCACCAAGTAGAAATGTATTTAGTTTGGGAATTAAAATGTGTGTGATTAAGGAGCCATACTGTTTGCTTTACTTCTGATGACAGAAGCTTTCCACCAATGCTAAGCTTGACCAATACTGGGCTGCATAAGATTAATCTTATATGTTTCACTTGCAAATAATTAAAAGTGCACAAATATAAACTGAGACACAGAAACATTTGATCTTAAATCCTGCAAACAGAACCAACATAATCTAAAGATACATATGTTTCTTTGTTGTTTTCAGTTTTTTTAACTGTAATTTCACTTCTATAATAAATTCACTGATGGTTTGGCATCAACATGTCTAAATAATATTACATAAAATAGCAGGCTTACATTAAACATATATTTAGTAATCAAGGGGAATGTATATACCTCTAAGTTTACATGATTTCAAGCCCTTTAATTTAGCCCTGTTGCATTTTCTTTATTGGCACGGGGAAGAGTTGCCGGAGGGTAAGGCTGCAGATTGGAAAGATATACGGGATAAATCCTGCGCAAGTGTTCACATGCGAGCCCCCAAAGAGGCATAAAACAATACAGGGGGAAAAAAAGGCGAATAGCCCACTAATCATTTCAATGCCAGAAAGCAGACGGCTTTGCAAACACACAAACAAAAACGGGACACACACACACACACAAACACACAACAGGTGACGCGCAAGCAATTTGAAGAGACATCGCGAGACGACAAGGAGAGGACGCCGAGAAAACCGACGAGATGGAGAATAATTGCTGTCAGTCTGACCGTTATTCGCAGAGAGACACAGGGAGACAGAGGGAGGGACGAGAAGCAAAGGATGACACGGCAAGATTTGCGCCTTCGCCGCACAGCGCGTAGGATTTTTCACAAGGTGAGCGCTTCACAAGACGGGACGACACCTCGTTTAGCTAACTGCGGGAGTGAGACGCCCATTCCTCCCGAGGGGAATCTTCCTCCTAATTTCCCCTGGAATCACAAACAGCTGTTGTTTAAACTAGATCATATCACCGTCACATGGCTGCGGGGCGTCGAGCAGCAGCTCCAACGATACTCCCGGTGGTCACCGCCCGGTAGCCATTTTTAACGGTGAACCCTTTCAGGTACTTTAAAGTTCTTGTTGCCTCGTGAGACAGTTGTGGTGGTGGTGGTGGGTGGGGGGGGGGGGTGGCAGTAGACATTAGGTATTTCATCAATAGACTCAAACTTAGGCCACCGTAAAGCGGTGAAGCTAAAAAAGATGGCATCCGTCTTCTACCCCTACCCTGCTCAGCCCAGGAAGCACATGCCCTGTCCCTCTTTCTCCCAGGGACTCAGTCTGTTGCCATGTGTTGCTGCTAATAGCAAACACATGGTTCCACCTCAACATGTTCGGACGGCAGGCAGACACACTGTAGCATTGCAAACAATGGAAACGAAAGGGATTTGTTAGGGTGTTAGTGTTTTGTCAATATAACGCCAAGCGCAGCGCCAGACAAATGCGCAGGCCAGGGGCGCAGTACCATAGGAAAACACCGCTTTTGCTGGGGACGCGTTTATAGCGACGCATCTCTGTGTGATGGGGCCATAGGCAACTTTTGTGTTGTTGTGGTGACACTGAAGGCCCAGTGTCGAGGGTCACGGTTTGCTACTGCAGTACAGTATTGTTGAGTTGAAAGAATGATTTGGATTGTATTGTATTTGGATTGTGTGCATTGATTGATTATTTTCCATCTACTGTGATACAGTATACTATAGTATGGGTATACTATAGTAACAGTGAAACAGTTACAATGCATCATTTGGCACTTTATGTATGTTCATAATGTTATTAGATTTTCACAAATAAAGAGCTACTATAGAGCTACTATACTATAGAGCTACTAAAGGCAATTATAGAGCAACTATAGAGCACTATAGGCTACTATAGAACTACTATAGAGCTACTATAGAGCTACTATAGAGCACTATAGGCTATTAAAGAGCTACTATAGAGCACTATACTCTTCCTAAATGAGCCAGGTACAGGTATAGTATTGCGCATCCACTAGACCAGAGGTCACTAATATGCGTACCTCGGTCTGGGTCCAGATCCAGACGACATTCTATCCAAACCCGGACCTATAATAAACTAAATGTTTTGCTGTGAGTTCACCACCAACATTTGAGGAGGTAGTTCCTCTGCGCAAATGGACGCTGTACGAAGGGTTGCTGTTTAATCGAACAAGTTGTTTACACAAATCGTTCAAATGTCACGTTCAAGCACTGCCATAGCTCGTTCAAAGCAAATAGGTTCGCCACAAACGTTTGCCTGTTGGCCAAATTTGAACGCACCTCAGTATGCCTCATATTCCAACTTCCAAGACCGTGGGGATTATTAATAAAAGCAGCAATGTGATGCGCAACCCAGGCTCACTAACAACAACATCATTGAAACCAGCTGTGACTACAACAGAACAAAACGGCCTCCTGCTCTTTCAGTGAGTTTGTGTGGTGCGCACCAGTAGTCACTGACGGAGGAGGCAGGCTCATACACTGTAGGCTACATTGAGTTGTTTTGTACTGTAGTAAGAGTAGGCTTTACTGTGCAGCAAGAGAGCACAGCAGTGACATCGTTGCCAGTATAGCTAAAGACTATTGAATGCCTATTTAAGCGGCCGGAGTGTTCTTACTGTATAAATACAAGTTGAATCCCATTTCAAACCACCTTCAAAAGCCAAATGTTCTTTAGATCCGATTTACAAAAAATCTGTATATGCCGAAATTGTAATTTGGGATGGCAGTGTGTGCCCAAATCTATCCACCACTGCCCAAATGCTCAATATAATTATGCATATATTTTTTTAAATACAGTTTTTATTTTACTTGAAATAAGAAAACATTTATTAGAGTAGCTTACTTTTTATATTGTGAAAACTGACAATATAGGCCTATTGTTGTAATATTATTTAATTTTCATGTTTCAAGCAAGTTCTGCAGTGTAGTGCAGTTTAATTAAACACCCCTCTGCCAGACTATAAAGTCTATTGTGTGTGATGATTCATAGAGTCACCAGGTGAGTCAGAGAAAAACATTCCTGAGACGGCAATTCCAGTGCAGATGCAGACAGTGACACGCACAAGCATAGCCCCTGATGCACGCGCACACACACACACATACACGCAAACACACACACACACACACACACGCACACACACACACACACACACACAGTCATACACTTACCAGGTGCATCATAAATTAGGTGCATGAGTAACAGTAAAAAAAAAAAAAGAAAAGAGAAACGTCCCACACTCATAAATAGATATTTGAATGTCTCTCGTGCAGTCTCTCTCTCTCTCTCTCATGCAGTCTCTCTCTCTCTCTCTCTCTCTCTCTCTCTCTCTCTCCCTCTCTCCCTGTCTTCAGAACAGACTCACACAGCAATAGTTTAAGGACTGTTGCCGTACCGCTATATGTGAGGCCCCTGTGCTGTTAAATTTATGGGTAATGTAGAACTTGTTTATGTATTTAGATGCATCTCATATTAGTGTTATTATCTTCATTATAATCTAATTGAGCTGAACCTTCAGTATCTGTTGATGTTGTACCGTTTGTTTTTACAGTAACATGCCCAAAAGTGATTGGTGATCTGGAGATTAGGCAATCCAGACTGAGGGTCAAATATTTCTATAAATTTTTCAATCATGCATGAACATTATTGGTACTACTACTACTACTACTACTACTAATCATAATAATAATAATAATAATAATAATAATAATAATAATAATAATAATAAAACAAAATGTTTCTTAAAATATATTTGTGTTATGCTGCCTTGGCAACCTGACAGTCTGGTTCTGCTTCAGTGTGTGACAAGCTTGTCCAAAAGGTCACGGACTTCAAAGGGAGAGTAGAGCTGTAAGCAGCTTCACAACAGAGCTCCACACCTATGACAGCTGCACAATATGTATATGTTTGTGTGCGTGTGCGTGTGCGTGTGCGCACACACGCACACGCACAGTGCAGTGTGTGTGTGTGTGTGCTCGTGCGTGTGCGCTCGTTGACAGGCATTCACATTTGCATGATTGGTTGACATGCTGGTATGTTGAGAAACATTTGTCAAACAGCTTCTATGGAGAACACAATGGATGCATTTTAAAGAATAAAAAATGTAAAATTAAGGAAGTAAAATATATAAAAATTGAATTTATTGAAAACATTAGCATGTAAAATATCAACAAAATAATAATATATTTAACATGTATATTTTAATTATAAGATGCGGCTATATGGTTATTAATTAATTATAGAAAATATTTTTGTCACAGAAGAATTTTTGTGACTCACATGTGTCCAATGGTAATTTGTCAATTTGAAATCAAGCACTCGAGTAACAGGTTTGGAATGCACATGCTTGTGTGTGTATCTGCGTGAACTGTATGTTTTAGATACAGCGTGTGTTGCTGCACACACATGGCACTGTGCACACATACATACATATAGTTTACACTCGCTTTTGTTATTTCCCCTCAAAAGTCCGCAAAGTCACATTTACAGTAGGGGCACACACTTCAGTGTTCTTGGAGTACTCTGGGAAATTAATTTGTGAACCTGACACAAATAAACAGCTCATGCATAAATTTGCCTGTAACTTTGAGACAAAGGGAGAACAGCTCTATCTTCAGTGCAACGGGGCGATTTCACTCCTTATCAAAGCAGCGCAGGGCAAGATTAAAGAGTCAAAATCCCTACGTGTGTGTGTGTGTGTTTGAAAAAGAGAGTGCCCGCGTGCGCGTATGTGTGTGTGCGTGCGAGCACGTGGATTTCTTCAAGGCCTCCGGACCTTCTTTCTCCGTCTCCGCACCCCATACACCCCCTCCACCTTTTTCTGACTTTTTTGTCCCCTCCAGCATCGGGCGCTAGCTGCCAGACTCTCCGCTTTGCATCCATCAATCCATCCCTCAAGCCCCCCTGAGGAGTCCGCATTAATCAGGCCTTTAGAGGGAGTCCTGCTACCGTAGCTGTTGTTGTTCTTGTTGTTGTTGCTGCTGCTTCCATTTGTTACCATGCAGATGTGGCCCACCGCGCGGCCACATCAATCCTGCTACGGTAAATTTCCAGGACCTGATCGATAACAGCAGGCCATTTGTCCGTCCGTCCGTCTGTCCACCGTCGTCTAGTTTTTTAGAGCCTATATGCTTTATGGTTTGTCTTGAGAACAACAAGCACATTTACACCACAGCTGAGAAAAGCAAAATAGCAGAGTGCAAAATATGTCCATGATGTTATTATTAAGGGACAACTTGCATCAAGCATAATGCATTTAAAGGGACATTTCTTGATTGTGTGGATGAAACCAGCATTTTGTGGCAGAGAATGCCTAGCATATAGCATTCTCTCTAAAGCATACCCCCCATACACACACACATGTTCTGATAGGCTGGAACCTCCTCATAGGCGGACCGGACACCGTTCTCTTCCCCTTCCCTCCCAGCCATCCGCTCTTTCACCGCAGTGTATTATATATATAATATAACACACTGCCGATGTCACCCGCATGTGAATTCCCCGATGTCCATCCGCGCTTGTATGCAGGTACTGGAGGTTAAACCGCTGCCTTTCCACCACACACACAGGGTCAGTCTTAAGCCATGGGTGGGTATTGTCACGCACATTAAGCAGCGCTTCGTAGAGACGGCCCTTCGTGCAATGGCTTCATCACTGCTGCCAACATCAAGAGAGAGAGAGAGAGAGAGAGAGAGGGAGAGGGAGAGAGAGACTGTCGAGGAAAGTGTGAGAATGTGTTGCAACACAAGCAAAGGACGCGAGTGAAATGAGAAAGAATGGGTAAACAGAAGAAGGAAGACGAGAAGGAGAGCTGCCCAGGACCCTGACGTGGCATATTCTTGGACGGCTAACAGACGAGGATGGGATGGGGAGGCGGGCTAGAGAGAGTAAGGACCCTCTGGACACGCTATCCTGCTGCCAATGCCTGAGGCGTGTCTAGAACATGGCTGGCCCACGTGCTAGCGTACAACACACACAGATAGAAACATACATCCATGCAAACACAGCCACTCACTTAAATCAAAGACCAATGGATGAAGAGAGGGATGGATTGATGGATGGATGGGTGGGTGGGTGGTTAGGATGCACAAGAAGAGACAAGAAAATATCATATAGATTAGTGAGCATACACTACAATAGCACAGAATAGTGAAGAGGCGTTAGAACAGCTAAACGTATAACGCAAATTGCCGGCATTTATATAGAGCTTTTCTAACCTTGTGGCCACTCAAAGCGCTGTACATTGCCTCATGACCCATTCACACACACTTTTATATACCAATGGTGATTGCTGCCATGTAAGGCGTGACTAACCACCAGGAGCAGTTAGGGTTAAATGTTTTGCTCAGTGGAGCTAGCCGGGGCTAGCCGTGTGGAGCTAGCCGTGTGGAGCTAGCCGCGTGGAGCTAGCCGGGATTGAACCAGCGACTTTTGGATCACCTGTCGGCCTGCTCTACCGCCAGCGTCTCCTGGGAATATTCTCAAGGTCTGCCTGCTGTATTTGTGAATCAGTGAGACTTATTAGCTCAATCGCTAACTGAGGTGTCCTGATAGTTTTAAAGAATATGCTAATGGCTAAGACAGAACAACCGAGGAAACACACACACAGGCACACTCGCGCACACGCACACACAAACACACGGACGGGCTGCCTGTCACACACAACTGTCATATTGACGAACAGCGCGACTCCGCGCGGTGCGCTGCATAGTTGTGACTATTTAAACTTTTATGCGCGTCTAAAAAAACGCGAAGCCATAAAAAAGCGCATACCAGTCGCGCCGTACCATAGGAAAACAATGTTCGCCTCTCTAGCTCTTTCTAGCTCTGGTCCATGTCTTATTTCTAGCTCTGTTTGTCCTTCCACCCCCCACCCCCCCCCACCCCCCCTCTCTCTCTCTCTCTCTCTCTCTATCACTCCCTCACCCTCTTTCTGCCTGTGCTGTGTCTCATTGGTGATGTGGAGTGAAGGAGCTGGAGGCGTATGCGGTGCAGTTCGGGCCAATTATAGGGATTCTCATCAGCACCAGGGGTGCCTCTTGCTGCGGGCGGAGAGCGTGTAGACCAGCCACGGGTCCAGCCGGGTCACAACGGAGCCCCTCACATCTCCACACAACGGGCGTACCTCAGAGATGCATGCTGTAGATTGGCAGGCCAGAAAGAAAGAAAGAGAGATAGAGAGAGAGAGAGAGAGAGAGAGAGAGAGAGACAATTAGATTTCTTGAGGTTCAGTAGAAGTAGAAGTAAAATGTTGCTGCTTTTTCAAAACCCATTGTATAGTCGTACTGTATGTCGGCATTGTTTATGTGTGCACACCTGCTGGAACGAATCAATACTCTGGGTAGAGGGACCAGCTGACACAAACGACCTTAATGACCTTGTCATTCACTGTCACTGGTTTCCTTTATGTGGAGTGACAGCCTTTTGAATTGACCTTCGGGTTCAATAGCAAGGACTAGCACACCCAGTGCAATGTCTGCAACAACGACAACAACACTGACAACAATAACAACACAGCACTTCAAGTACACATTTTATTCACCCATAATTACCTGCATGGAGGGAAATTCGACTGAAAAACTGGATTAAGCGTGACAAAATCTTCTTAAGTGGTTGGAAAATCAAACTCGCTGAATGTTCACCCCATTCACATTGGCTTTAGGATGAAACGCTTGGCCAAGGATCGTGAACTAGCACCGACACCATGAAGGTATTTTTCCTGCATATTATCTGCTTTTCATTCTACTACAACTATTAACTTGACAGATTGGTACGCTTGCTGCCGAGACAGAACCTTAAATGTGGTTCAAAACCACACGCACCAAACTTGTGGCCTGTTTTAGCGCAGTAGCAGCAGCGCTCCGAAAAGTGGATTGTGCCGGTGCTGAGGATTACCAACATCACTGTATTGTATGTGTGTTTGTGTGTGTGAGAGTGTGAGTGTGTGTAAGTGTGTGTGCTTGTGTTTGAGTGCGTGTGAGTGTGAGAGAGTGAGTTTGTGTGAGTGTGAGAGAGTATATTCTATCTGTGCACTGGTGCTGGAGGCTAACGTGAGAAAAAGAGATTCACACCTACATATGAGCTAACCGTTGCATTTACAACTCTCAGTATGGCGAGGTAAACACAAATTTGTGAGAAACGTTTACTCTTTCATCTTAATCTCCCCACCTAGTTTTTTTAATTTTTATATATAAAGTAACAGAACACCACATTTTTTTGCCCCTAAAAAATTATGCTTTCCATCCAAATGCAAACAATGTGCGATACCATCGCAGGGACAGAATGGAAGTCAAGTCATGTGATCGCCAGCCAACCACATTCAAAACCACAGTAATCCTCTTAATGCTAATAGCACCGATTTTTATATAAAGCACAATAGATATACCCTCTCGGGTATTACTTTTCTTCTTAGGAGGGAGAGAAATGAATTTAAGACCCAGATTTAGATCCCACAACGGCGACGCACTTTGGGCAGAAGCGACTTGGGAAAGGAGGAATGAGAGAAAAAGGAAGCTTTTAATCTGTGTCAGAAAGGAAGACATTAGTCCTGAGCGAGATGTTCATTTAGGAAACCTGGAGTGAAGGCAGGTACTGTAGGTGGCCCATTAATTACAATAATCACATCATAGGTGTTAGAATAATTCATTAACTCAGATTTAGTTAAGGCTTCGTTTAATGAGCCCTTGTTGGTCAGGAGAATAGGAGGAGGCGGGCTGGCGGCAGAGAGACAAAGAAGAAGACAGAGAGAGAGAGACAGAGAGAGAGAGAGAGTTTCAGGGCGCCTATTAAACCACCAGGCCTGAATTGTCAATTTGTGTTTGAGCGCTCCACTGGGGAAAGAGTTCCACCCTTTTTAAGAGATATATCATTTTATAAAAGACCAAAGGGAGGGGAAAAGAAGACCAAAACTGGTGGAGATGAAGGTGGGTAGGTGGTTGGGGGGTTGATGGAGGGATGGAAGGAGTTACAGAGGAGGGGCTGTTGGTTAGGGAATCAGCTTTGCCTACTATATTTAACTGACCCATAAATCTGTTTTTAAATTCCCCTCCATTTAAGAACGCCCAGGCGGGCAGGAGAGAGGAGAGGAGAGGGGTGGAAGGGAGGGGTTTTCTTCTTCGCGCCGGCTGTTAAGTACCACAATCCATGCATAGCTGCCGCTACATTTATCCTAACAATGTAATTGGTCCAGCTCCCTCGGCTGGTGGCTCAGTTACTGGTCCTCCCTCAGGCCCCCTCCCCCAGTGTGTCTGCACACGCCTGCGTGTCTGTGTGTGTCTGGGTGGGTGTGTGTGTGTGTGTGTGCGTGCATGCTAGGCCGCGGGGCCGCGTGCACACGCGAACGTGCTCGTGCAAATTCACGCCCTCCCTTCGGCCCTCGAAGGCAGGCAGAGAAATCCCTGGCTTGCATCGAGGCAGACGCTCACTGGCGGGCATGAGGCCGAGAGCTAAAACGGCTAAGCTATAGCGGCTATGCTAATGCGGCAGGCTAGGATAACAAGGCTAAGCTAATGAGGCTAAGCTAACGAGGCTAAGCTAAAGTGGCTGAGCTAACGTAAACAAAACACGCCTGCTAACAACTGCAATGCACCGTTCGCATGTGTGCGTGCGTGTGTGTGTGTGTGTGTGTGTGTGGATAATAATACATAATAATACATTTTATTTTGTATGCCTTTCAAAACACACACGGACATATACCATTGCAAATAGGCAAATACAAATATATAAAACATTTGGTGAGATATATAGGCCTACTATATTAATCACTTAGACATAGGCAAACGATATGCAAAGGAGCATATGCTCTCTCTCTCTTTCTCTCTCTCTTTCTTCATTTCTTTCAAACACACACACACACACACGCTGTATTTCGCTCTCTCCCTCTTTCTCTCATATACACAAACACAGGAGGTGTGGGGGGGGTCATATAAAAGGGAATAAATTAAGTGATGGAGGAGAGGAGGGACTGGGAGGTGAGTGTGGAGGAGGAGGAGGAGGAGGGGAAGGAGGAGTTAGGAGGCATGCAGTTGAGGAGGAGAGTGAGAGGAAGGGAGCACGGGAGCTGGGATTAAGCAGAGACATGGGGGGGGGGGGGGGGTTGAGGTGTTGGGAGGCGCACTTTGCTCATTTAGAAACCTCCAGCTGGTTGAAGCCAGAGGGCCTGCAGTGTCTTAACACACACACTCACACACTCACACATACATGCGCACACACATACGTGCACATGCGCGTATGTACACGCACACGCGCACACGCACACACACACACACAACATTGAAACAAGGTAATCTACATTGCACATCTGACACTAAAATTTATAGTTAAAAAGTCAATATGCTCTCTCTCTCTCTGTGTGTGCGTGTGTGTGTGTGTGTGTGCATGTGTGCGTGTGCATGTGTGCAGTGTTTAGCAGGTTAGCAGGAATTAGTGACTTCCTGCTTCCTGGATACACATATCTGGCTGTCCAGAGCAGTCCAGCATGATTTTTCATACAGCTATTGTATAAGTATGCATTGTTCAGATGTCTTTTGATAGGTAAGATGGCCGCTTCGGTGATGTTTGTTAGAGAATTGAACCTTGCTACTGTGCTTGGGAGACACACAGAAAATATGTAATGAAATAAAAGTAGTGTTCAGTGTTTTTTCTTTGTATTATGACACACTTCTCTGTGTGTAACCGTGGTCAACGTAAACATGCGGATACACTAACAATGTAAACTGAGACCCAGTTAAATCCAGTCTAACCATATCTAAACATTGTTTGGCCTTTGTAGGCCTTTATCCAAGCAACCTATAAACATACAGTATACGACAAATTAACAAATGAAAGCACAATAAAGTGACCACTTGGAATTAAAAACATGAAATAAAACACATCTGATCTAAATAGTCGTATCCCTTGCGGTACATTTTAAAGAAAGTCTTAGGATAATCATGAAATGTTAACGCATTGTAAAAAAACAATCTACATTTTACACGTTTTCCCATCTGCAAACGATGCCTAGCCAAATGTTGTTTCCCTCTTCCATTTGGTTAACCTCAAGCCTTTATGGTTACCTCGGGCTGGCCTGGGGTGAAGGTGCACCAATCCAGATCAGCACCAAAGCGAAACATTCAGTAATCCCTAACATCTGGCACATTTTACAAGAGAAGCAGAGCTAAATGAGTGGGTGTGTGTGTGTGCATGGAGGACTAATGCTGGCATTCAGAATTGAGAACAATTAATATGTCATATATAAAGACACACCAACACAGATGTTCCAAAGAGTGATACAAGCAGACGTCTCTTTTCATATCTCGCCCTGTCCCCTCTCAGAGGGCAAGCTCACACCGACAGTAACATTGTAGGTGGTTTTGGAGGGTCTCTGGAGCTGTTTGTGTCGGCAGGCTCGTCGCAGATGTCTAGTGTTTCACACACACTCTGGGATAATTTCCAGTCATCACTCAGAGCTCCAGTCACAGGGCACCGGTGACCTCTAACCCGAGAGCTGTCAGCAACTTAGAAACTCATGAAACTCATGACTCATGACGCATGTTTGTGTGTGTGTCGATTCATATTAATACATAATAGAGATTTTCCCACCATCCCACCCACTGTTAATTAAACTCATAGCACACAGCATTATGCCAACTGTATATTGACAGAGCTAACATATGACTTGTATGTCCTGTATTTCAACCTATATACTGTACACTCACCACAGCGCACAATGTCACCAAACTTCATACATACGCACACAGGCATGCACACAAACACACACACACACACACACACACACACACAAATGAAACACAATACACAATAAAAGCAAACTGCTGTGACACACTATAAGGCCAAAACACGTGCGTTACGCTAACTCTGCTGTTCCTCCCACGTTCCTTGGCCCCGCTGCGTAACAATCGCACGTTCGCCGCTCGCCGCGCGACGTGCGGTCAGGGCGCCCAGCGACAAACTGAGTTTTTGCGAGGATGACGGTGCGATGAAAGATTGTGTGCTTTTCTCATCTAGCGCCAGTGCTGTTAGCGTGCGGCATGATTAAATAAAACCTTGCCCAAGTTTCAATAAACACATTATAACAATTGCATTTCCTTGACAAAGATTTAGGGACTGTTGTGATGCGATTGGATTACTGAGGAACATTGAGTTTTTTTAATGCTGTTTCCCCCCACACCACTCCCTCCAATTCCCGCTTTAAGTTGAACGCGTACACCTCCGTTTGAACAAGCTTTAAACGGGTTTCTCCTCCATCAACATGTGGCGATAGAGATGCCCTATGGAGTCAAAAAGAAAAGCTAGTGTTTTTTTGAACTTCGAAGCTGCAGGAAGAGTTTGAGCTCGTTGACTTCTCACGTAAGACGTGTGAATACATATTTGAGTTGTGCAAAATGAGTTTCCACCTGCAGCAACTCACTTCTCTGGCACTGGCCTAAACCACAGGATAACGTTGTGTCTCGATCACAAACGTCGTCTGAGCTACAGTAATGGACGACCCAGTTCCCCTGCGATAGACGTGACTGACAAGTGAGACACAGAAATATAGCAGCTACTTTGAGAGGGAGACACCGGAAGAGGCTCACACAACAGTATAAATGTTACAGTAAAATAGAGAAGAGTAGAGACAGGTTCACCAAGATTTCACAAGTGTGTTACCGCCTGTGTCTTTGTGCGTGCGTGAGTGTGAGTGTCATGTACCACTGTGGGAAGATTCCACAGATCAAAATTTAAGGTCACCTGTCAGTCTACCCATTTGATTTAACTCTCAATGTGTCATAAAGCAACACACACACACATACACACAAGGTGTAGCCCTGGCGTTACCCATCTGTACTGGCAGGTGGCAACAAGCCGGTTAATAACTCAAAGCCTTTTTTCCTTTAAATACCCTCTCCCCGCCCACCTTCCCCCTTCACACACACACATACACGCACACACCTACACACACACACACACATTCAAGCACATACACACAAGCGGTTTCTCAGGATCCTGACAGGCTGTTATGTATCAGTCTCTGGTGAAGGCTTGTTGCAGGGCAGGTGTAAAGTGATCCACGATAAACTGATACACACTCGAATATCTGTTACTCCTAAATGAAATGAAAACCCATGGGTATCCTAAGTCTGTGTGTGCGTGTGTGCATGTGTGCGTGTATGTGTAGGTGTGTGACTATAGAGGTGCAATGACAGAAGTGATCCACAGCTCTGTTCCTGCTGACAAACCAATCACGATAGGAAAACTTTAGTTTTACATACAGTAGTAGCCTATACACTAGGTTCATGTGTGGGATAAAAGTAAATTTACAATATTCAGGGTCAAAGTACTTGCTAGGTCGACCGTCAGAGACCTGTCAACTGCTTGCAACCCATTCTAAAGACAACAAGTTGACTTTCTGCCACGCAAAGTACAAAGACTCCTGTGTGAAGTCGAAAAACATTACATGTTCTAAACCTAAATTCAAATTTCACAAATAACATTTAATATTTTTTACTGTGATTTCAAACACTCATGCTTACAGTACATGTAAGAAAACAATATTTGTGGTCTTCTGTATTGCAGGCAATGCTGACTTTAAGGTGTTGGAAAGTGGCAAAAATACAACTGGAATACTGAACAAAACCGGGTGACACACAGGTGACACGAAATAAAAAGAAGGTTGAACAAATAATAAGAGAAGATTGTTTTATTAATGTTTCCGCCCCCTCTCCCCCTGAATCCATCTGATATATAAATGCATTCTCAACAGCATGGCTCACAGTTTCCTCTGTCTCTCTCCTTGGAGGTTTTTCATTTATCTCCCAACCGAAGACAAAACATTCCCCGGAGAGACCCGAGAGGAAAGCGCCAACACCTTGCCCCAAATACATCTGATCTCGGAGGAGCAGAAAATAGCATGTGTGTATTTGTTTGCAGGGATGCAGACTTCCCTCATTCCCCAGACGCCGGCGTGTCATTGAACATTTTGCCGGCATGCGTTCGTCGTGTAAAAATAGATTTCGATTTTATTTTCTTTTTTTCGAGAAGAAGAAACGGGCATCCCAAGAACAAAAGATAAATGTATTGATTTGGGGAGCATGTGAAGGGGTTCAAAAAAAGTTGTTGGTAATGTTTTGAGCTATGAGGTTGTGTGTGTGTGTGTCTGTGCGTTTGTTTGTGTGTCTTTGCGTGTGTGTGTGCGTGTGCGTGTGTGTGTGTGCGTGTATGTGCGTGTGTTTGGGTGTCTTTGCGTGTGCGTGTGTGTGTGTGCGTGCGTGCGTGTGTGTGTGCGTGTGTCTGCATGTGTGTGTGAGAGCGTGTGCGTGTGTATGTGTCTGTGTGTGAGTGTGTTTGTGTGTGTGTGCGTGTGTGTGTGCTTGTGTGTGTGTGCGTGTGTCTGCGTGTGTGTGTGCGTGTGCTTGCGTCTGTGCATGTGTGAGTGTGTGTGTGTGAGTGTGTGTCTGTCTGTCTGTGTGTACGCTGTATTGAGTATTTCAACAACTCTGCATTTCAGCTACACAACAAATCAATAGTTTTAAACTTCTATTTTTAGGGGTTCAGGTTTCAGCTTGGCGAGAGACAGACAGACAGTTTTACGTGCATCATAATATGTTTTTATACGTCAATTATAAATGAGGCAAATCCAATAACATGTTGTCGCTATGCCCTCTAGATTTGCTCAAACTTTTAATTTGTTCTCTTTTAGATACTGTACCGACAATTACTGCAAGATTATCTCTGCAACATACCGTACCTGTGTCTTAAGTGTCTTAACAACATGTTTTTTGATAAAGACAATATATTGCTGCAGTATATCGCTGATCTCTCTCTCTGCATGTCCACCATCATCGGACACATCGAGCTATGCATGGAGGGTTTGATGCATACTTGCGTAGCAATATGTGTTGCCCTCATTTTTGAAATGCAACGCAAGCGCACCTGCCATTTAATCTGAAATGGCTCAGAGCACCAACTGACATGCGTAGCACATTCATTTGTGTGTCCGCGTAGCTTGCGTAGACTATGAACCAGCCCTATTGCTCTCTTTTACTATTGCTCTCTATTCCTATTGCTCTCTTCTAAAGTGGTTGATCGACACTGCGGAAAACCTGTGCCATGTGATTTTTGTGTACCAGCCAAGCTAAATCCATCTGTTGCACAAGGCCACAACTCAACTGTTTCATCAGCTGTTTCAACCTTTTTTTTGGGTTTTCTCTCTCTTATAAAACCAAACTAAACTAAATCCATTCTGTCAGCTGCCATCCAGCCTCAAGAGTGAATAAATAGGCTGAGAATGAAAGGCAAACAGGCACGATGTTCACAGCAACTACAAACAGGAAATAAACAGTGGAAACAGAGAATGTTTAATTTGCATACAGTTGGCAATGCCAACGATACACTCTAACAAATTGCTGTGAAATAACGGAGGATTTGGCACAGTAATGTACTGTTATTTGTAAATACAGTTGAAT
>JAODUH010000013.1:956187-974589 GCA_027564835.1 Typhlichthys subterraneus | reverse complement strand
ACATGATCATAACTCATGGATACTGAAGGCGCAGGGTACATTTTAAGTAAAGATTGTTAAGAACCTGCTTGAGATAAATGTTCTTATGGATTTTACATGTTTTACATGACTTGAAATTTGTTAGCTACTAAATGTGTATAACACAGTGGCTTTATAATGATACATGGGCATCTCTTGCCATAGTTAGTATTTTATAGAAATGTAATTACTTTAATTTTACAGAAATGTAATTACTTTAATTGTATTTACAAAATGGAATTTAATTTTGTAATTGTATTTGTTTTATACTGCATTGACTTTAATAAATGCCAACTGTTGTAAGGTAATTTCTTGTCCAAGCCATTTTTATACTAGAACATTTAAGTATTTTAAAATGTAAAATGTTTAAATTATTAGCTTTTAGCAGTTTTATACTGTAAAAGTCACATTTTACAGCACTTCTTTTAATTGTACAGCAATAAACTGTTTATGGAAATTACGGTAGGAACAGTAAAATAACAGTAACGGCAACCAAACACTTGACAGTATTATACTGTAAAGCTTATTTTATACATCACAGTACTGTAATATGTTTTACGGTAGTAAACTGTTGTTATAGATAACAGTAGGCACACTGTAAAATAACAGTTTCTTACTGGCAACTGTAGCTGCCAGTATTCTACTGTAATTTAACAAGGAAATTTGTTACAGTGTAGGTTGCTGTATCATGAACCAGATAGTTATACTTTATGACCTAAATTAATATTCAGATTACAATGATAATTATAAAGAGAGAAAACACAGAAGTGTATTTCCCAGCCTGTAGGCTACAGTACACAGTGATTATGTTTAAAAATATGATGTTGCATAGCATTTACCTACATTATGTACTGTACAATAGGTGTGGATATCCATACAAAAACACACGTGAGCCAAAATCATGTTTTTCATTATTTTGTTTTATCTTTCTTTCTTCCGGTCTTTCACTGTCAAACTCACTCTCTCTCTCTCTCTATCTCTCTCTCTCGCTCACACACACACAGAGAGAGAAAAGTTTTAATCTGGTTATCAGCACTGGTCTTCTGGCCACAGGGCTTGTAGGATACCCCTGAATCTTGGCAGTCATTTCTAACGCAAGCTGGAAAAACAAGCTTTGCACAAGTGTGTATGTGTGTGTATGTGTATTTCAGAGGTCTGACTCATTCTGTATGTGAATAAACCAGTTTATGTCTGTTGAGTCCATGAATCGTTCTTGCATAGTGAGTGTCTCATTTTATTGGGTTTTATATTTTTACAGGAATTTGAAAGTGTGTGGGTGTGTAGGTCTGTGTTGGCAGGGCATTAACGTAACAGAGATTGAAACAGATTTGGGATCAAAAGTAAGCATGAAAGATAAAAAAATATATATTATTCTTCCTATAAAAGCAGAAGAAGACATAGAATCAGATCACGGACAATTAAAGAAACATCTAGTAACATCACATCTATTCTCTCCAATGTACGTACATGCTTCCCTCTTGCCTTCCTGCATATTATTCTGCTCTACAAAAAGATTACAAAATGTTCTTATGACCGACTTTGTTTCTGGCAGAGATACACGTCCTCTATTTTTAATCAAAGTGAAAAAGAAGTGATTCCACCACCAGATTTATATATGAATGAAACAAATGATGGCAGAATCTAATTTTTAAAAGTGTTCATTCCCTTCATCTTATTTGGACTGAAGTGCCTCAGGCCAAGACAATCTCAAAACTATCATCATGTTTCTCAGGCTTTGTCTTTAGGTTGCAGGTTTTCCCTCTAAGAATGGTTCCTATTCTATATTAGAGTATTAGCTGCATGGGTTTGGTGCGTTCCTTACAATACAAAGGAATTTCAGAATAGGCGTTTCCATCAAAATTCACGAGTAGCCTACAGTAATTTGCACCATTGTATTTTGCAAATGTATTATATGATTTCTCTGTACAAGAACACACTAAATAAATGTTACCTTAACCTTCCATGAGTTATAAGGCAAAAGAACTTCGTAATGAAAGTACAATTTGTTCCTGCACCTTTGAATATTATACAATATCTGTGTCTAATCGCTTTTAAGGCCTCCTGCCTGGTCTTTCAGTTCAGCTGTCCAGATTTATACCACAGGTCAACATTGGGATCTGCCATGGAAACAGAATCAAACCAGTTAACAAAGAGCGTCTTCTCCTTAAAGGAGACTTATTTACAGTAATAGGTTCCTTGCTTCTCAGAATAATGTTTATAGTTCCTGCGGTGTCTCTTTATCACAGATGAAGGGGTTTATACAAAATTGATATAATTAGAATATGATAAGTTCTTAGTCAACACAGCACTGACTGTAGGGCCTGCTATTGTTGCTTAATATTTGCAAATGTGTGATATAGGCCAAGACAATCTTACACGCTCAAGGGGCCCTGACAAAAGAACATGGCCTGTGAACCAATTTGGAATCCTGGATCACTCTTTAACTGTCATAAATAATCAGGTTGAGGAGATGAAAGAAAGCTATTATTGTGGAGAGTTGAAATCCAGAGTTGGGAACACAGGCCTGGGCAAGCTGACAACTCTAGTCTCCTGGGAGATGAAGACGTGTCACCGACTATATACAATTGACAACAAAGTTTACGTCTCAAAGCCAGCCTCTGGAAGTAGAAGAAAAAAGAGTAACACAGCACACATTACAGTAATACAGTATTAACTTCGTATCCCATGTCCAATGCCGTATTCAAACTGTATTCATAAGGTCCAGACGTTTCAACCTCAAACACATTTATAAAAATGGTATGTTGCGTACTTACTGAACTGTTAATGTTTTGCTTCCTCATGGTTCTTTCATTTAATCTCTCTTTCTCTCACTCTCTGTCTCTCTCTCTCTCTATCTGTGTGTGTCTCACTCTCTCTCTCATAATCCACGCTGTCATCAACTGATTCTGACTTAAGATTCTATTTCATCCCAAAGGCCACTGGAGATTAAATTTAGCTGCTAGATTTGCTCATAAATGTCTCGTTACGTAAATGCTGATATGCTAGGCGACTGCATGGCTACCATCCTGTTAGGCTGACTTGCATTACCCGTGCTCACTCACACGCAAATGCAAACACACACGCATGCACGAACGCACGCACGCACGCACGCACAACCTGTACTGTACAAAACTCACTCCACCTGTCGTTGTGTTGCATTTACAGTAGGGAGACAATGTTATTAGATGGAAATATGGAATGAAGGTGAAACAACCTAATAGATAGGCGACCAATCTACTGGCCAATCAGAGAGCTAATGCAGCTGAGGCAGAATGGGGAGATGTATGGATCCTCGCCCTGCTTGTCAGGAGGTTACCTGTCAAGGCAACCAGGGCACGACCAGCTGTGTGACATTACAGTGTATGCTTGTTTGCATGTGCATGCGTGTGCACGCCTTTAGTATTTGACATGTGCATGTGTGTAGCGTATGTGTGTGTGTGTGTGTGTGTATGCGTGCATGCATGTGTGTGCAAGTGTGTGCGTGCATGCGTGTGCGTATGCATGTCTTCAGTATTTGACTACAGGTGTGTGCGTGTGCGTGCGCAAGTGCGTGTGTGCGTGTGTGGGTGTGGGTGCGTGTGTGTGCGTGCATGTGTACGTGTTTGTGCGTGTGTGGGTGCGTGTGTGTGAGTGCATGTGTACGTGTTTGTGCGTGTGTGGGTGCGTGTGCGTGAGTGCCAGAGAGACAGTGATGGGAAGGAAGTGAGTGGCTTTAAGAGATATTAAGCTAAAGACAAAGAAAGGCAGCCAGCTGATCCAGGACAGATAATAATAATGCATGTGTGAGGTGTGAGTGCATGTATGTGCATGCAAAAAGGCTTTAGCGTGTCAATGTCAGCAGAGACATGCTGTGGTTTCAGATTAGTGGGTGTGACGTCCGTCCGATGAACACACTTCAAATGAAAACTCTTCTTAGGTGTCAATCACGACTGATATCCTGCAACAGACAATAAACGACCAGATCAGGAGATATGGGTAACAGACACACAAACGCACGCACCAACACACACGCACGCACACACACACGCACGCACGCACGCACACACACACACACACACAAACACACACACGCACGCACACGCACATACACACATGCACACATGCACACACAGAAGTAAACACATCAGAAAATTACTCCCTTCAAGGACTCACCAATAAAAAGGCCATTTCCTCATTTCCCATGGGACGGGATATAAAATCATTGTTTAAAAAAAATAAATATAAAAACATCAGAAAAATCTTGTATGGATTCTGATTGCCCCCACAAAGGAATATGAAATGTACAGATGGATCTGATAAGAGGTTATAAATGCAAAATTGCATTGGGGACAGATGGCAGTTCTAACAGTTATGCAGTAAAGATCACAGGAAAATAAATTACATCAAAATATTTAAGTATTAAGAATAGACAGAAAGAAAAGAGTTTTACCTGTATTATTGTAATATCATTATTTTACAGCTCACAATGATATACAGCGTAGTATTACAATGTTTAAAAAAAGTATTAAATAAAGACAAAACATTTGTTTACAAAGAAGCACAATTAAAAAACACAATCCCGAGATCATTCCTACTGCCAAACACGAGCTCGGCCAGGCATTTGTACATATGTCACATCTGACAACAATAGCTGTTACTTCTCTGTCGATCATGCCAGCTGGGAGTTTTATTGATCCAAATTCAGTGTTTTAGTGTTCACTGCTGTTACAAAACTAGGCCTGATGTGTGCTGTAAGTCTCTGGGTTTAAGATATCGAGAAGACGGAAATAATTACACTGTAGACAGATGTGAAAACTTTCTGCAAGCTTAAATCAAGTATTCTTTACTTGTGTGTGGGTCGTCGATAAGTAAATGTAAGGGAATAATATGGCCGGGCGTGTCCAGGAACACATTAACCTGTGTGCACACGTCTACAGGCATGTGTTTTCTATGCACATTCCACAGCAAGGCGTGCTCGAGTGCATGTGCATAAGTCGCTTCACTCGGTTTCCCCAAATCCATGGTCTGGCTGGCTGAAATTGGCTAAATTAATTCACAGGAAGCCAGCGTTGTCCCAACGTGTAGGCATTCAATAACAGGGTGTGGGCCGCACGTGCCAACAACCTATTCCCACACCTCTGCTTCTTTCATACCGGCACCCTTTAACAAACCAGGTATGAGTCTGAAAATGCCCTCGACTCAAGTTGTTTAATGACCATAACAAATGATGCCGTGCTCTGCTCTCTATTTGTCGTGTCTGCGTGTGCAGGCTAATCGCTGCTTACAGTCAGCTTTGCTCTTTTATTAGCGTTGCGTCGCTAGCAATCAGCGACAATGAAGTCAGGCGGCAGGGAAAGCGTGTGTGAGCTCCACGGCCACTCGAAAAGAGCGGACGTGCACACGCACATGCGCGCACGGACCGGACCGTTTGGCCGTATATCTGCCGGGTCAACCAGACACGCGCACACACGCACATTTACAGGTGCACATATATAGATGTATGCCATGTGTGCACACGCATGCACACGCACAATAAAATAATGAAAGCCATCTCCTCCCCAGTATGTGGGTCAGTCCAATGCATAGCGATATTGATTTTTAGGCTGTGTCTGACTGTATGCACCCCATGTCCAAAAGCCTCACTGCTAATATGACAGCTAAATAGAATACACACACACACACATGCGTGCACATGCACACGCACACACATGCACGCACACACACACATACAGATACTTTAGCTGTCCTGTAGTTTGCTGGCTTCATTTCGTCAATGCCCTCGGATTGGCAGACAATAGACTTGTTTGATAAAGAGGAGGGCTGACATTCGAATGGGCAATTTATGAGCGATGGGGCGGGGGGGTGGGGGGGTGGGGGCTTGTGGAATTTGCTTCACTCTTAAAAGAATGTAACGTCATCCATATGTCTGTCTGCCCTGGTGAATATGCAACGGAGTGGAAGGGCAGAGATGCAAGAGTTCTCTCTCTCTCTCTCTCTCTCTCTCTCTCTCAGTCTATTTTGCAGGCCTGAGAGTGCTCTCTCCCCACTCTGGTTCAGAGTAAAAGCCTAATGTTGTTTTGTCTATCGCATTAAACCATGCAGTGTCCATCTGGGACACTATGTAGGCCAGAGAGAGAGAGAGAGACAGAGAGAGAGAGAGAGAGAGAGAGAGAGAGAGAGAGAGATGGCGATGGCTTTTAAACGTGTCCCTACTGTAGATGAGGTCAGACCACAGCTCTGATAGATGCCACAGTGAAATATATAAAGATATTATCTACGTTGTCAGGGGAAAAAATTAAATAAAAACCTCCACTTCCTATTAAGGCTCAATTTAAGTGCTTATTGAGCCCCTGAATCGCAGGTCTGAACCTGCTATTTACCGCAGCTGACCCTTTGACCCCAGCGACCGGGCTAACGCCTCATAAGGGAAAATTGGCTAACTCATTCAAAAAATTGGCTAATTTGTGAAATGGCCGAGTTTGGGGGTGAAACCCCTCTTAGAGTTAATGGCTGGCTCATTTGAATGTATCTGCCGTACGCGGCGGAGGGCATGCACAGGGCACCACAGCTCCCAGTGAATCCAAGCAAGGTGTGGTGTATTTGCTGGAATGGCCCATCTTTCCCCCTCCACATCAATCTGAGCAGCCCATGCTTTCAGCATCTCCATTAGCTCCCCATTCGTTTTCCATGTACGCTGTGGGCTTATTCTCAATTACAGCCATTTATGGTTTCTGCAGTAATTACATCAAACTCGAGTCAGTTACCTGTAAGGTGTGTTCCGCTGTAAATTAATACAGAAATTTCTGTCTTAACCTCTTTTCATTTGGTCATAATTTGGTCATAATGGGCTGTGCGTGTTTTTACGCAATACAACCAGAGGGCTGAATAGATTCTGAAGCGGGAAACTGACCCCGGCAATGGAGTAACGAGACAGAGTTTCAAGAGTTCAGAGTTAATTTCATCAATGCCGCAAGATAGAACGTGACACGTGACAAACAATGCTGGTCAGCGTTTTGTTTTGAGCCGACACAAAGAGTGCTCGCCAAAAGTCAAACACTGTTTCTGTGTAATGTGAAAGATAATTCACATACAGTTATGAGTTGGTACAGAGTTTAGATGTGTGCATGAATTGTATAGGATAGCTATGGAGAAATGGCCTGTAAACCAATCACAATATAGAATGCATTTTCAGGAAACTGATTGATAACACCATAACATGTTTGGAGTTTTCAAAGTTATGAATGATATGTAACAATGAGAATAGATTAAACAAAACAATATGTATTTTTCATAAATGTTTTAGCGCATATTGACTGGTATGTTTCAGGTTATTACACGTGATGAATCAAGTCAAATGAGTTTAAAGTAATGTAATGTAGAAAAGCTTCTGTAGTTTCACATATTACCATGAAATGCAAATGCCTTAAACCTCCTTTTGTGTTCGGGTCAAATTTGACCCGTTTTCAAGTTTAAATGTGTGAAACATACCTTTCATTTGTTCTGATCAAATCAAGGCATTATTACATCTTTAACAATGGTTTACTGAATGCCATGAAACACATTTTGATAAATTATCTTTTCTTTAATGCTGTATTTGACCCAGTAGTATAATAATTTGTAATTATTTTTCATACAAGAAAACGGTTTGACTGCAATTTGCAGCTACTATGATCCCACGCACATACATCCACACTCTCCTTCACGCACACATACAGATACATACACTTTTCCATAATATTATGGTTCTGGATTAATTACTTAGCAGAATTCAACATTTTATTGGATGATAATTAATGTTTTTTTCAGTGCTTTCTAATGAATTCAAACAAACTCGCAAAGGGTGTAAACCCTTTTCCAACACAATAGGAGGGTTAAACAAAATTTTATTGCATTCTTGTAGTCTTCTATGGTACCTTCAGTTTGAGCAGAGGGTGTATTCCTATGTCAATTACATCCAACCTATTTAGCCAGCCTTTCAATTTCTCTTGCCGTTTAGGCTAACAGCTTACTCAGCCTGTTTATGGATAGCCCCTTAGAGCTAAATTAATAGAAGAGGCTTTGGGGACCAGATAGGAAAGTCATAAGCAAGGCTGTAATGCTCATTTGCAATGTACAGGCTAATTACCACTTTGCCACTCGCCGATCTTATTTCATAATACATTCACAACTCTACTTCTTTTGTGTTTCGGTGCCTGCAAGCGATAAATGACTTCTATACAACTGAGGATGCTTTGCTTCTGTCTCCTGTATAAGTTATCATGCCTAAGTATTGCCCAAAAACAGTCCCACCTTACATCAAACATGGACTCAGGTGATAACGGTTTCCCAACAGCCTTCAGGTTTGACAGCTTTGTCTTTTATTGCAATTTTTGACTTTCAAAGAGAGAGAGGCAAAAAAAAACAAAAAAAAACAAGAAAATCCAGACAACTATTACTCTAAGTTAAGCTTCAAAAAAGTTAGAAAAAAAACGCAGAAGAAATAGTTTTTTCAGTGAGTATTTTATGTGACCATATATTGTTATGTGGTATAATTTACTATATAGAAATTTACATCTAAACATCACACAAATGAGGCTTAATGATATGGTAAACATGTTCTCTTCTCTTCTAATATTGGTTTAAATTGTCCTGTCACAGTTGTTGTGATATTAATCATATAAAAGCAATGAAAAGCATTAAGGTAAAATACACAACCACCTATTATGTCTTGTGGTTATGAAGAGAGAGAGAGAGAGATAGAGAGAGAGAGAGAGAGAGAGAGAGAGAGAGAGAGAGAGAGAGAGAGAGAGAACGGAGACTTAAATATGTCAATGCACACACAGTAGTAAACTTGGCGTTGAATCATTAACTGTAGGAAATAGATCATTAAAAGTTCAAAAGAGATCCAGGTTAAACTCACACAGTGAACACTATACCCTTTAAAAAACTTAAAAGGCAGGCGGTCCAGGAGACACAGTGAATAGCTCAGTGAGCTTGGTACTACCTCAAGGGTCAGCGTTGCATGTCCGGTGAATCGAGCCGTCTACTGAATGTATTTACATTTAAAACATTCTCCTGAAGATATTTAGACAGATGTAGAGGTAAAGCAATGACCTAGGAGATCAGAGTTGACCTCATTTGAGAAAATCAGCTTCTCACAAGGAAAGAGTCCATTTTGAACAAACTAACTCAAACTATTTCATATCCTTAAAGGTCCAGTAGAAAAAATAAAATGTATTACGTGTGAGCAACCATTCACTTGCGATTGCCTATAGAAGGAGTTAGCTATCAACTAATGTTATTTTTCACATTGCTGTAAGATGCATTGATTTACGATGTTATACAATTTCTCAAATTCTCATACTGTACAGTATATTAGGCTATGTCTCACTGTTGATATCCACATTTGAAGACGCTGAGCTAATGATGATGCTAAGCTAATGGGTTAACTTCTAAGGTGACCACTTTGTGATTTAATTTGAAATTGTCTACTAAAAAAGAATACAGTTTAATTTACTCTCCGCAGTTTCCTAATTCTACAACAGCAGATTTGTTGTCACACACACACAGCTGCCGGACTGTTAATGTCATTACACCATCTCAGGGGAATTTTAGCTGTGAAGTATCATGAGATACTAATGGTTATAATTACCCTCCTTCTCAGTAAATGCAGGAAAGACACAAAGGGTTCATTGTCGAGTCAAAGAAGAAGACATATAAACACATCAATCACATAATCTGTACTGGCCAACACCAATGTTTCAATTGTAAACATGTTTGCTTTAAATACAGACGGATGATGTGTTCCTTTTGATGCACGAAAATGGGAATATCCCAAATCTGTCAATTGTTGAACATAAACATATTTACAGTCTACTGTGAAAACAGATATGTTGTTGTTGTTGTCCAAGTTATATTTAAGATACATAACGGTTGTTTGAAATGTATTTACGCTTCAGTTTTACAATAGAATAGAATGGAATAGAATAGAAATGTACTAAACATTTATTAAAATGTGGCCATTACAGAAGCATATACTAGCATATAGTAGGATAACCTAGTATAGACATTAAAATATACAATAGTATAAACAGTGGATAAACCAACAAAACATTTTTTACAAGCAGCAGCCTATATTCATACAGTAGAACCTATATTCCCTATCACATTGCCGCCGCCAACAACCTCTTGAACCCTATGGATCACGGACGGGACCTCTACTGTGCAATTACTTCTTCGCCCCCCTGAATATGAATGGCATACAGTAGTGAAAGAAAATGTAATTATTAAAGAAGAAGCTTCATTCAATCGTGCGCTTTCCTGGAAGCGGTTTGAGCTCATCAATCACGCAGATGTTGGGTCCGTCTAAAGGCACATAACAAATCCTTGTCAAGCAGGACTGGACCAATGGGAGATGTTCTTCTTTGGTCAGCGGGACATTCTTCAATTGCTCCCCCTCTCGACCCCTCAGTTTTTATAATATTGTGTCCTAATGATGACCCACGGCTCATTCTAATTATTGTTTGTCTTGCCCTATTGAGCCATCTTCATCATCTCTGCACAATTTAAACTATGGAAGACCTAAACAGATTGCTGTGACTGCCTACTGTTTTTTAGATTGTTCTTATATTATGTTTCCCTGACGTGACGAGACATGATGCATTTAAAGATATTGAAAGATAATCCAAGACAAACCCCTATATTCTGTCAGAGTTGGAATAGAGCTCAGGTAAAGCTTCAGATGTTTATGGGTAAAATTTATTTTTAATTGAGAGCAAATAGCAACAAACATTATGTCGTCACATTATTATTACGGAGAAACTATTTCAAAATTGGACTTTTAAGTTACACATCAGTATAAACTCACAGTATGGGGAATGTATTTCTGGTGCTGCCCCACTACATTCATATTTGAGTAATCTAAATGTGAATAATAAAGTAGACTTCAAGGTTTATATATTTTCCCTTCATGGGCAGCATTATTAATAGCCTCATCTTTCTTGGAGACTTAAATACGGGATGAAATATTTTGACATGTTGATGTGAGAGGGAGGTAGGTCTAGGGCAAATAAACATTTGCTTTAATCAATCAACTGATTGTAAATTTAGTCTAGTTTCACCACCTAGCTTTTCTTTTTCCCCCCCTGTACCGACATCCCCTTGTACCTGTTTGTGTCAAATGTGCATCTATTCAGGGAAAATCTGTAAAACAATGAACAGATTAATTATTTCTGAGAAAATGAAGCAGTAATCTCCTGTGTTTGCTTTGACCTTGCGAGTAGACTATAGAAGGGGCAGCGATCGATCGATAGCCTCTGAAGATCACTTTGCATAGTATTTTGCAATGAAAGGCAAAAGGAAAAAAATAAAAAGTGAAGCCACATGAACAGCTGTATTGAGATAAACCGTCATCCCATATGCTGAGGGAAAACAATCTCTGTGCACATTATGGAGACTGCAGATGAAAAAAAAAAAAAAAAACAACCAAAAAAAAAAAAAAACACTTAATCAACTAACATTGATATTACTTCTGGCAATTAGGAGCATGCTGGTAATGATATGAGTTTTCAGCTGTAAATAATTATGCTGCCTGCGGGCCATACTTTAATTCTCGGCTGTATCTATAAACAATAATCAAACCAACAGCAGCAGGCTAAAAGTTGCAGATTTGTGCTTTGTGGAGCATTGAGCATTGAGCAGTCTATTGGAGCCCCGTGGCGTAGCCTGTAGTCAGGGTCACCTTCAGGTGATCTTGTCTGTGCACCAGTGCACACTGTAGTACTATCGATCATGTAGCCTAGCAAACATGCATGCGGATAAACAGAGCACACTTATTGTATAACATGCATGTAAACAAACACACGGCTACATGCTAAACGCACACATGAATATATACGGTAGGCTACAGACACATAAAGTGTCTGTATAAGACACAATTGGTCAGTATCAGAGGCTGAAATTTGGCCTGGTAAATAGGATTAACAATAATCCTACATCAATGGATCAATTAATATGAATATAAATGATGAAAGTGCACGCATTCTTTCAGACAAAAAAAGAGGTATTTATTAAGCATTGCAGTATGCCGCATAGACAATCATCTGGATTTCAACAATGACTGCTACTGTAGAAAATTGGCCATAGAGCAATCAACAAGACCAAAGTGCTTGACAGCTAACTTTTACTCACTGTCAAGCAAGAAGCACCGGCGTGCCACTGTGGAAGGACTAAGATGAAGGACATAATTAAGGAAACGTATGAAAGCCTGCGCTGGGGCCCGAGATTAATTAGCTGTGTGCCAATACCCTCATCAATACCCGATTAACTACTGACACATGGCTCGATGAGGGCTATTGATCTGCTAAGAGTCTGCTGTGTTAATAGGCTGAAGCCAATGCTTAGTGGGAGTACCAGGACAACAGTGGGAAGATAATTTCACAGGTATAGAGGGCGTGGTGTCCTAAGCCAAGCAGAGATAGTGTCCTCTGCATAAGCAGCACTCACTTCAAGTCTTACGTAAAGAAATAAAAATTCATTTTTTTCTAGAATTTTCATCATTTTAGCGCTAATTAAAAATGACCCCAAAGGACCACCCCCACCCAAAAAAAAAAAAAAAAAAACAGAATCTAGATTATTAGTGGTAGAATGGCCAACATTATAACTTGGCCACTTTAGGATAATGGTTCTAATGAAAATAATGAACACTTGAAGGATGAACAATCCCTGTCCTGAAGTTGAAACCCTATACAGGTTAATTAGGTAAGATAACATCATTAGCCACTCTCATGCCCGCACAGAAAATTAATTGGATAAGATAGGAGGTTTAAGACTACAGTATATTTAATCACACAAACTATCAAGTATGGCTAAGTCAGAATATGGGCGGTCCACATTGTTGGACATCTTATTTAGTTCACATTCAACCAGTATTTGAAAAAAAAAAAAAAAAGCATTCTGATGATCTTCATGTACTGTAAATATAATGATTTCCAATATTGTACGATATCATGTGCTCTCATGCTAATATTATTCTTCCATGGTTACCCTATGATTGTTTCTGGTTTTATGGGCTTAGCCAGTCAAATAGAGTGCTGATAATTACATACACATGTAGGGCACACTGGATTTACAGGGATAAACCAGAGATATACAACAAAACCAAACATTCATCCGGCATTGTCTAAACAAATAAGGACTAGTCATTGCTTACACATATGGGCAATCTTTCTTTCTAAGCTGAAAAGGCCACCAATGGCCTGGTGGCTTTACAGTCATAAATAAACAAGTCTGTTGTTTCTCAGAGAGGAATTAGTTAGACTCCAGATCTGTTCTAAGGGGAGCATTAGCGTAATATGCCTTATGTCAAATGTAAGAGGGCCAATCTGCCACACGTTTTTGTACCTATTCTTCACAGCAGCTGTAAAGCTCTCCGGGCTCTCTTTGTTTGAGGAATATGTTTGTCTGCGGCCCCTCTAAATAACACATGAGGGGAACTTTTGTGTGAATTGTCATATACTGCATAATTGATGTTTACAAAGCAGTGTGAGGACTTTACCTTTGGTCGGTGAGAGTTCATTACTCTAATTGGCATGGAAAGGTGACAAACAGCCTGCTTTCCTGTAATAGTCTCTCTCGTCCCTGCGCTTTAGAAAAACAAAAAGTGAACATCTTTTTGTGAGTGCTGCGTGCCCTGGCATAGGGCACTGCATTAATAATGGAAAACAACGTTTAAAACACAAACGGTGATGCCATCTGCTAGACGAGGCTGTTACGCTGTTGAAACTTTATCTTGGCACATATCAACGGTTGCAAAGCTCAAGAAGGCATAAAGTGTCATTGTTTCCTTCTTTTTCTTTTTTTCTTTTCCTAATTTGTGAAATAATATATCCACGTTTCTGTATTTAGACAACAATTGGTTTATTATGTATTGATTCAACTTTGTAACCTCACAACAACATTGAGATTAGGACTTCATATTATATGTACTATATTTTACCAAAGATAATGAAATTATCTATTTGCATTTTGAATGTATTCGGCTGCAGTTAAAACTTTCCCTTTCCATGTTCACACAGGCGGCAGTGAAAGGGAGAAGAGTTACCTGAGCCCCTCTGTTTCTCATGTGTGTTTGAGTGCGCTCGCCTGCGTGCGCACGTGAGGGGATCGACGTCAGCGTCACCTTGACAACTGCCGTGTCAACGACAATGAAGAGAAGTTGGGCCTTCAAAGGTAAAACCCCTCTCATATAAAAAACAGCAAAAGTGTCTATCTATATGTTTATATGCAAATGACATGGAATTTATGTGTTACCGATATTCAAATGTAATCAGTTTATGCATGGGCATTTGGTTTATTCATGGGGGGAATATTTGTGCACATGTCCCTATATAGTGGAAAGTGTACATTTACAAATTTTACAGTAAATTAGAGACAGCGGTATGAACTCTACATTTTGAGGGAGACTGCTTGTTACGTACACAGAAAACTCTGTTCACAGGCAGGTGAAATATTCCACAGTGGGCTATGCATGGCGTTTGGTCCCTCGGTGACTATTGAGTTACGTTCCTCATCCATGTTTGTTGAAAGAAAAAAAAAGAATGTCGAGCAAAGCCATAGCAACGGGGAAGCGCCATGATCCAGTAGAACACAGACCTCACTGTCACCATGGATTAAGCTTAGATTGAGTTTACCTGACTAGATGACATAGGAGATGGTCATTCTCAGGGCAAGGCAGTCAGTCAGATATACCCAGTACATTTAAATGTGTATTGTGCATATTGGTGAATGTATCATATTTCTTATCACGCATATTTACCAATGTTTTAACTGTACGTTAAACGTAGATATGGTAGTTTGAAGAGTGACCAATGATAAACATATTTATCAAAACCATATCTCATTCACTGTTATCACTGTTTCAAATTTCTGTTTACAGCAGTTTTCTGTTTCAACGATACAGTATACAGCTCGAATAACCAATGTTTTGTTCATTCATATTCGTTCAATCATAAAAATAAAATTGCACATTGGATGGTGATAGGCACATCACAATATTGAGTCAGAATCTTAAGCAGAATGAGCGGGCTATACTGGTACTCCGTGATTATTAAAATGCAATGCTGAGTGTATTTGGCAGGGTGCTAACAGTTTGGCTGATTAATTATTACTTATTTTTCACACAGCATCATGTTTTATGATGTATATTAAACATTAAATTCACACACACACATACACACACAAGCACAGAGAGAGAGAGAGAGAGAGAGAGAGAGAGAGAGAGAGAGAGAGAGATAGATAGAGAGAGAGAGAGAGAGAGAGAGAGAGAGAGAGAGAGAGAGAGAGAGAGAGAGAGAGAGAGAGAGAGAGAGAGATAGATAGAGAGAGAGAGAGAGAGAGAGAGTGAGGGAGGGAGGGTGAGAGAGAGAGAGAGCGAGAGAGAGAGAGAGCGAGAGACTGTCGAGAAAGTGAGAAAGTCTTGCAACACAAGCAAAAGAGTGGTTTCAATTCATTGAAATACTGTACACATGTAAAGGAAATGCAGTACTTTAGCACATTATCCAAAACTGTTCATGTATGTATGTGTTTGGTGATAAGCAGGATTACAGACAAACAGACACAGCTGGAAAAACTGCTGAAGAGTTATAATTCCCCACAGTTTACATAATCACCCCCCTCAACCCCACCACCACTTTAGTTCTTCTTTTTGTGGGCCGTGATAAGGTGTGCGGATATCCCGTGGACTTTTGCTAGCTAATGTGTACGAACCGCACAACAGCTTAGCTTTCACTGAGTTATTACGCTCAGTGTAATTTGAAACAATTACAAAAACACTATTGCACATGCTCCAACACCCATTTTCACTCACATATACAAAATGCAGCTTCAATAGCTTTACATGGGTTTCAATCACACCCAGTGGAGCAGTGTTCAGTATGAAAAAGTATAGCATTTCATCCTAGCTTGCATGGTATGGGATAATCTTTCACATTTTGCCTGGGGTTTGTTTTGCTATTTCAGCAGAAACTTGTGCAAGCCATGAGAATTACCATAGGAAAAGACGATATAAATACCAAATGATATTGTATCAGATGTAAATTAATAAACACTTTTAATAATGTGGGCCAAAAATGATCTATCTGTGATATTGTGTACAAGTTATCCTCTATTCATCAGGATGCATTGAAGGTTTAATAAACAGTCATCTATAGCAGCATATATATATGTATATCATAAGAGTGGCAATGATGAAAGTAAGATGTTTTAACAAATAAACATTGATCTTTTTATTGGTGCAAAATCTATGCTTAATAACATCAACAAACTCAAGAAATTAAATGTAGTGGAACCCCACACACTAGTAACATATTAGTATTGTTTCATTTTGCAACATTTCGTGTCAGTTTTTTTCATTCTTTCTGTTCTGCTTCGCAGAGGGATCACGGTAGTGAGCGTTGATCTTTCGCCTTATGTGGCCATGGACACCTTTGACAGTGTGAGTACAGTTTCACTGCCAGCTCTAACATCTGCATGGCTGCACACACATGAGGTCAGTACCTCATACCTTCATCTCTGCATCTGAAGGTGCATGCCCAGACTGACCATTGACATGCAGCATTCCTGCGTGCTGCCTCTGGGTTCTCAATGGGGGATTGAAGGGCTCAGAGGCCAGTGGCTCGTTCTCAAGGGTGGAAACAAAAAGGCTCTTGAAAACCTCAAGGAGTTCCCATGATCCTGCGGAAGACCTTGATCCAACTTGTGTTACATATCCATTCTTCGGATTAGGGCACAAAAAGTACATGACTATACAGTATTTGTCAGATTCTTTTGTATCCTTGCCTGGATTTCAGTCAAGGAATTTCAACAATGTGTAGCTTGGGACTGCTGTGCATTACTGATTTGTTAGTTATGATAATTTGGCACTATTGCCCTGACAGATTGATATTTTGAACAAAATCATTGAGCATTCATGGTGTGCACTGATAAGTCTGCAGCAGCTTGTAGAGATATTTTCTGGGGGAAAGTTTTCAAAGTCATTTTTTAAGGGTTTTTCCAGTAACATACATAATCTGTTAGCATCAAAGGAGCACACATGCATAAATAATTGACTAATTCACTTTAAGGGGGCCAGCATAGATTAATTAAGCCTGAATACTAATTATGTTTTCTGTCTACACCAACTGACGCGGTTGTTGTTTAATAAGAAACTGTTTTGTGGGTTCCAATTACTGTGGACATACTGTAAAGGCTATCTTAAAAACAAAACAGGCTTATAATTTATATGAAACGTGCATTTTATGCTTTTGCGCGTATCCTTTGAGTTTTGAGTACATGTGCTTAAACACTGTTTATAATAATTATTTTTTTTTACTTTTTGGACAGGTTATTTTTGATAAGACCTTCAAACATGACTCTTTATTGTACGCCTGTATTGGACTAGAAATTATTGTTTTACACTGTCTCATTCAGAATTATGTATAGATTATTATACTGCAGCCATTACACCAACACCAACATATTTGTAGGTCTAATTTCTTGGCAAATAATTTATTTCCCATTTTAATACATTTTTAATTTGCAGTATTCCCATAAAATATTACATTTAAAGAATATAAACTTAAAACACCTGGCTCAAAACAGTGCACAATTACACCAGAAGAAGATGACCCAAACGCCTCACCTTGTGGCTATTTGTGCAACAAATCTCATGTTATTTACTTGCATTTACACCCATGACTCTGAGCTGCCAATCCTGTCTAGGAATGGTATCTTATACAGCGAGTTGCTTTCTGGCATGCACGGATGTCTGTCTGCGGTTGCAAGCGGCAGACATCGTGGATGGAGACAGCTCAGAGACGGGCCCTTGTTTACAGCTGTGCAGGGAGGAAAACAGGCAGACATAAATGAAGGTTGACGGTTTCATGAAGCACAATTGGTTGACGGCAGATTCAATGTGACTGGACTGAACTGGGCGATGATCCGTACAGTATGCAAAATTTACTTTTTAACTGGTCTGTGCCCACTAGCCCCAGCAGCAAGACGTCTTCCCCAAGCCCTTCTAGCTATGCCTTTGAATGCAACCAGAACTGAACAAGCCATTTTGTGGCCAATTACTTTTGACAACAATAATGTAAAAAAAACAAACTATATATATATAGTGTTTACTAAATGGATTTGTTTTTGTCACCAGCCCTAAATCATGTGCCATCATTATGTGTGCTGGCACGATGAAGTGAGAGAAAATAAGAGGGTGAGCTGAAGGGATAAATAGATCTAGCTGCCTTTAGATGTCAAGATGGGGTTTTCTGCATCCCACTGTGTGTGTAACATACGTGATATTTCTTGGCACTTTGACCTTGGCACTTTTTAATGCGTTTATTCTCAGTGAAATTGAGAAAAGTATATATATATAATAATTAAACTTATATA
>JAODUH010000013.1:925726-949944 GCA_027564835.1 Typhlichthys subterraneus | reverse complement strand
CATTTACTCTCTTTTTTTTGCCCCACAACCAAAGTAATACAAGTAAAGCAATTTAGATTCAAGTGAAATATTCACGGCCAGTAATGAGAATGATTTGGGGTTAGGAAAGCTGCTTGGTGGGTTGTACACTTAATAGAGAGAACCCTGCAGCCATAGGATTCCCATAAACTCTGTGGAGCAGACTTGATACGCATAGGTCAGTGATTGCTAATAAGAAGTCAATGGGACACGGGCTCAAGTTATTTTTCTTTTGGATCTGCTTCCCCCCAAAGTAGCCTGCACCTTTAGGCCGCTGACCTCATAGTATTTAGAAGGTATTGTCTTTGAAATTCCAGGTACTTTTGGGCTTGTAGACTTTCTCATTAGTTCCTTTTGAACATGGCAAACATATGGCAGTCGTATTTAAGAGATTGCCAGCCGTGACCTTTCACGGCATGCTAATTAGGCCCCAGAGCACCCTAGGCCACTGAGAGACACACTAAGAAACCCGGCACTCTCTTGCGCCCCTCTCTCCCTCTCTCTCTCGCTCTCTCTCTCTCTCTCTCTCTCTCTCTCTCTCTCTCTCTCACTCTCTCTGCAATGCTGTCTCATCTTGTCTCAGACTGCAGATTATCAGGTAGCCGCTGCCCCGGACCCTTTCCATAGTGTTCGTTTAAAAAATTTACATTTCGCTTCATGTGCTTCTAATAACCACTAACCTATACATGTGCACCCCCCCCAACCCCCCTTACCCCCACCGACTTCCCTACCCCTTCAACTCCTCCCCACCCCCCGACCCTTCGCCTACCCTCCCCCACAAATTACGCCCTTCTCTTTTCCACAGGAAATGAACACACCCGAAATGACTTTGACCCGGCGGCGTTTGCAGCGGCAGAGCAGAGCGACCCGAGGCGTCGTCGCAGGAAGACTGGGGTCAGCGGCGAAGATGAGCTGGAATTAAGTATGCCATTCCCTCGTCATGGCGGTTCTCCTCAGTTCATTAAAGCGGGGTGAGGGGGTTCACAATCGGCGGCTCCCTGCCATATCCAGTCTGTGTAAATACACCGGGCGACATGAACCGCCACGATTGGTTCCGCAGCTCCGTGTCATTGACGAAGGTCACCAATCATTGGTCAGTTCTTCATTTTGCGTCTTTCGCTCCCCTGCCAAATGACACCCGTCGAGCCCTATCAGTCGTTTGCAGCCCCCACACCCCTACTTCCTAAAGAAGGCCTATTAACAGACGAGCTCCTGGGAGCCAAGTAATATGCATCTGGTAATGAAACATGGCTATTAACTGAGGAGCCATTCCACCTTTATCTTTTGGATATCACTGCCGTGTAATATCAAAGGATTCCCCCGACCAAATCTCATCATGTGATGACAGGCCGTGTTAATGCTCCCATTTCATTACCCCTGTGCATGCACTTGATACGCACCCTTCCCCGGCCACGGCTAATGTGCATGGTGCAGCGCGTTAAGATGTGTGTGGAGATTGGGTTTACGCATTAACACAAGGTAGTTCTCCAAGCAGACAAAGTGCTTGTGTTGGAGATCACTGTGTGTTCGTGTGCATGTGCGTGCGCGTGTGTGTGCGTGTGTGTGTGTGTGTGTGTGTGTGCATTATTTGTTTAATGTAGAGAGCACAGATCAACACGGCTTGTATCTGAGAATGGCTGAATTACTGGATGAAGACGATTGCTTCATAAACTTGCCAGGTATTGATTACCTACAGTATAAGGTTGGTTGTTTCCCGAAATATCAAGATGTAAAATTGCTTTACTGTACATTTCTCACACCATTCAAATACAAAAATGTGTCCAAAACCAGATTCAAAGATATGCATTTATTCCCCTTTTTTCTATTTTTGCATAATAATGTTTCACTATTAAAACAACATGTGTGACATAACAACAACAGTGTAAACACATACACGGGAACTTGTCATTCAAATTATAGCATGTACATATTTGATTCAAAAGGATACCATAAATAATTTGACATTGTGCTTTGAGGTCAATCACATTGCAGTGGATTCTTAAATAACGGAATTTTCATGGCAGCACTGACAGAACAAAGAATAAAAGTAAAAATGGGCCTCTACTTTAAGACAGAGCCTTTCCAAGCACAGAGCATTGTCTGGCAGAAGGGGTGTCTTTTCTCATTAGCGCCATCTCATTTACAGTAAACATGCAGCCAAACAGCCAGCATTTTGAGGTGGGTTTTACGCGTAGCATTGTTCTGGGTGAAGACAGTCGCAGCAGATCCTGTTGACATGACGAACATCTCCCTTGTAATTCCGATACGCAAGCGATGGGCTTAGGCCCGCTTGAACACAGTCGCATTTGGCCCGCTCATATTATTTGCCATTGTCTCGGGTTTAGCTGTACCACAAAGATTAGCAGCCGCGTCCATTGTCTAGGAATGTTCATGAATGTTCGTGAAATCCTGCAGAAAAAGTAAAGCGGATCTTGGATTAACAGTTCCTCCATGCAGAAGGCAGAGGCATGGATGGATGGAGGGAGGGGGAAAGAGAGAGAGAGAGAGAGAGGGAGAGAGAAAGATAGCTTATATGATTGTACTGTTAATGTAGCTAAGGTGACTGTCCTGTACAGCCTATTCGCTGCCACAATAGACTATGAGACAATGCTACTGTGTACTGTATGGGTGCCTCCTACCAGTCTTCTGAGACCGGCTCAGTGTACTGTACTGCAAGTCAGCGCTCATCCAAATTTAGCAAAATGCAAAACGCAAAACAATGAAATGAAACAGTGGCCAGTGCTGTAGACATTTCAGAAGTCCTGCTGTCTCTCTGAGATGTGCAGTTTTTACTCCTTATCTCAATACATTTCATTGCCTTTGCTCGAAGAAAAAAGAACACGGTTACAGTGGTGCGATGTAAGGCATTAGGCGTCTATATCTGTTTTGGTGAAAGGCATTAGGCAGCGATAGCCTAGGACTCCACACATAGAATGTATAGAAGCATCTTATGGATTATCATATTTCAGCGAAGTACAGCGTCGGTTCCTTTAGATAATTGCTCAATAATTTGTAAGATAGCTGTTTTCATTTTGTATTTTTAAACAGCAGCATACTTTCATAAAAAAAAATTGGTTCCAAATTATGTTTAGGTATATACAGTATTTATACAATATATTGATATAAAAAACAACAAAAGCATGTCCATACAGTTTTTTTCACTATTGCTGTATTTTGTAGTTTTACAGTAGTTTTACATTAGTTGTATTTTTTGTTTCCTTGTACTGTCAAAACCAAATCAAAAGGTGAACATATAATGGCATACACGTCAGTAACACTGAGTTTAATCAAGTATTTACATTGATGCGTCTTTTTACTAAATATTGGTAATAAATACTGTATGTCCTACTGTATCTACTGTACAGCTTAAGGTCTTTTATCATACTACAAACAGCATCTCTGCCCGCCAATCTTGCAACATGGTAAACTGTGTGTCATATCCAGCCCAGCAGCCTGGGCTGGATATGACACACAGTTTCAGTATCATGAATGCTCATATCATATTGTATACGGATGGGGAACTAAATTTCTTCAGAGAAACTCCAGGGACAATTATTAAGCTTTCATTGTTGTCAAATCATATCTAAACAGTCAATTGACAATACAACAGCATCTGTCCTTCAAAGCAGAATTGTATGGTTCTCATTTTTCTATTGTTTTCCCACACGCCGTACAACTGTCTCTCTGTGAATAATTTAAGGTCAGCCTATATGGGACATGAAAGCAAGCGCTTTACACCAAGCCTGCCAAGCTGTGTTTATGTGGGGACAGCCACACCTACAGCGTATAATGTACAGTAACTAAGGTATATGCTATGCCTCAAAACAAAGAATACTACTGTTAGTAACTGTACAGTTGCCTACAAAGGTTGGGAAATGCACAATTCTACAGTTTATAAGAATATGTGTAAATCTCTCCATGGTGATATAGTGGAATTCTGTGCGTGTACGGTAGTACATGTGTGGATATTATTATGTGTGTGCGTATGTATGCGTGTGCGTGTGTGTGTGTGTGTGTGTGTGTGTGTGAAACACCGCTGGTACGTGTCTTTTCAGGTACGCTGCAAGCCCTCAGGGAAGAGGAGGTGTTGGAGGTGAAGGAGGGCCGTGTGCTGCTCCGGAGCGCTGGAGCCTCGGGCCCCGGGGCCTCTCAGGCCGATCCCACTGGCAGAGCCCAGGCAGGGGCCGTGCTGGAAGAGGGGAGGGCTTGCACTGAGAGCGCTGTAAAAGGTAACGCAAAAGCTAACGCTTATGTTAATTTTATTTTACTTCGTGTGCGTGCACATAGCAAGAGGTTCTTGTGTCTAAGATAATTACGTAATGTAGTCAACATACATAAACACACACTTAATCTGTCTCATGTCACATGTTTGTTTCAATACTAGATATTATTTTTTAAATGTATATAATTTCATTCCAACCCGAACCTTTTTTTTCTTAAACACATGCTGTATATCTACATATATATGTTATATATTATATTATACAATATAATATTATAACACATAGTCCTTTTTGAATCGATGTACTCGGTTCCTGCATCCATTGCGGTGCGTCCAGCAATGTCATTTGTGAGCGGCCCCTCACGTCTTCCAGCGGACACGGTGGAGGAGGCGATGCCCCGCTATGCCCAGCAGCTGAGGGAGCGCGTGCGGCCTGACATGATCACGATCGGCAGCCTTTCACTGCAGCAGGTCAGAGCCGCAAAGAGGATGTGTCATCGTCGCTCATATTCACAACCACATCAGCCGTGTCCATTATGCTGCGTGTGTGCTGCCCCGGCTAATGGACACTCTGTGTAATGTGTGTCCGTGAGTGTGTGCGTGTGCGTGTGTGTGCGTGTGCATGTGCGTGTGTTTGTGTGTTTGAGAGTTTCCTGCTTCTGGTTTTGTCTAGTAATGTTTCTTTTACTTTGTTTAGCTGCAATGCTATTACTGTTGTAAAGCAGGAAAACATGTCTGTATTTGATTCTCAATCTACCAGTTGGAACTGGTTTAAACTGGCTTTTTGTATAGAATGGGAATCCAGGCCACTTACCTCAACAGCATACCGTGTGTGCGATGGTTTGCTTTATACATCGACTGTACAGAACAGTTCTTTCACAATGTTTTACTTTGCACATGGGAATACAGTTTTGTTGTTGCTTTGAACTGTTTTTTCCTCATGCTGCTTTGTGACAGAAGGCTAGATTTCCATAGCTCTATACCATCTCATGGTACTTAAAAAAAATAAGTGAAAAAAAAAATAGAGCGTGACCATTTTTTTGTTTTGTTTTTGTTTGTTTCATCTGCTTTTTGGAATGGAAGGGATTTCGCAAACCAGTGTTCATATTCATATTCCATCAGTCAGATACCAACAAAACAATAATGCAAGCTTTTCATTATGCTGCCTGGTCTAGATTGCAACGAAAACCCCAAAACTAACTAACGCATATTTAATCAGAATACAGAAATTCAAATATATCAAATATACTGTTTGTAAAGATAATCTCACTAAAGCTAGTAGGAGTTAGCATTTATACAAATAGGCAATTCAATGTACCACATGAAAGCCACAGTGACAGTTAGCTAATTCCTTCTTATTCAATAATAACGTCTACTCTGTACTGTATGTGATCACTGTAATTTCCACCAGTGATTTCACATCAACAAAAAAAAAGGTTTTTTTCTTCTTTGTGCTAAAGTCTCCATAGGGTAAGATGCTGTCACTTAACAGTGTCAATGCGTTTGAATGGGTAGTGTGAATGTGCTGACTGAACGTTAAACTGGCAGAAATATTCATTAAATGCTATGTCTTTAGGGTCTGGCTCTGTATCGATTGGCTGCAGATTGCATTACAGTTTCGTCTTGTTTTAGGCATTGTGCTTAATTCTGCCATTATAGCTGTACTGCTTTTTTCTGTATAATGCTGCATCCTAACTGTTTGTTTGCGTGCATGAGGGTGTTTGTGTACGCATATGCGTGTATGTGTGCGTGTGTATGTGTGCGTGTGTGTGTGTGTGTGTACCTGCATGAATGCATTTTCAGCAGTCTATTCGCACAGCCTTATTAACAAAAAAGGGTGAGAGATCAATCAGACAGAGAATAACTGACTCCCTCCGTGGCATTGCTCAGGTATGAGTTGGGGTTGTTTTTCACACTACTGTAACTTTAATAGACAGCCTGTAGGACATCATGTTAGCCAAGGTGCTACAGGCTGTCTTTTACAAATTTACAGGACTATAGGAGCAAACAGGTCTGTCCTAGGCTACCAAACTTTATACTTACTGGCGGTTGCTTTCATCAACACATTTGTAAAGGTTCCATTCAATAAATATGCAGATATACTTTATAGTAAGACTGATGTATATGGATATGTGCTTATCATCTTGTACAGGCCTAACAGATTCAGAATAGAAATTGATGTCTGAAACTGATTTAACTGACAATACAGGGGTTTCAATGTGTTTATTGATACTGTTGATGTGTTAAGTGTGTTATTTATGTACACATATGATATTGTTTGCAGTATTGTTAGCATCGTATTGTTGCAGCGTTACTATCAAAGTGCTCTATGTTCATAGAGAGACACCGACGAGCCTGTAAGAAGTGTACCTCAGAATAGCAGTGCACTGTTTCAGGGGTAAGTCCTGCCCATTTCATATTTCTCTCCATATGTACAATTACTGTCACATGGCTGTAATCATTAATTGTGTGCAAAGCATTTGTATTCCTGCTGACATTTGAGGGAATGTAATTCATATGTCCTCTACATGGCTTTGCACTGTTGCATCGTGGGTAATATGGCTGCGGGGCACCGAAATATGTCCATATCACCGGGCATGGAGGAGCATCAATTCTGGCTCCATCCACTTCAGACGGAGATCGTGCATTATGTCTTGTACCGGCAACAGCCCCACGGGCGAGCAGCTTAGCGTGTTTAAGATGTTGCTAATTATGCACTAGCGTGCAGGCAGACGTGATGCAATCAGCGTTCTGCTTGCTGCTTGTCTTGTGGGCGGGTGTCGGGCTGGACACCAGCGCTGTCAGATGAATGCAGTTGTGGAGTTTAGCAGGGCCAACATCCCTCTGCAGCCCTTGAACCCTGCGAATGCCGTCTGCCGTCGTCGGTGGGTGGCTATTAGACATGGGAGCCTTTCTACGCATCACCTGGGGCAACAACTGCCTGAGATTGAATGGATTGAATGAGAAATTATTTCACTTTTTCTTTCTCTCCGCGTATACACCGATGAAAGAAAAGAAATATGGAGGACAGAGAGTGTGTGTGGGTGCGTGTGTGCGTGTGTGCGTGTGTGTGTGTTTTCTTCATACAAATGTGTAATTCATTCGTTTTCACTGTTTCTGATTTAATGGAGGTCGGGTAATTGCATTAGGACGCGCATTGAGCCTTGTTGTGAACTGATGAAAGCACATGTAACAGTTTTGATAGGCGAGCAGAGAGGGAAGGGCGAGAGAGAACGAAAAGAAAGGAAGAGCCAGCGCCTGCCTTTGATGCCGAGCGTTTATTTGCTGAATTATCCTTCCCTTTTTACCAGCATCTTATCCCCAGTTGCAGGCGGGTTGGGCCCCTGTGATATTGCTTTATTTTGAGGAATTAAGAGAGGTGGCGAGGAGACAGAGCAAAGCAACCGTTTATTACATTACCCCTGATAAGATTGAAAGGCAGAGAGAGAGAGAGAGAGAGAGAGAGAGAGAGAGAGAGAGAGAGAGAGAGAGAGAGAGAGAGAAACCCAGAGAAAAGTGTTTTGTTGTGGCCTTATTAGATTGAGCCGCTGTTGGCTACAGACTGCTACAACCAAGAGTCCAATATGCAGGTGGCTGCTAACAGGGTTTTCTCTGTGTGTGTGTGTGTGTGTGTGTGTGTGTGTGTGCATGTGCACGTGCGTGTGCGTGCACGCCCACATAACAGCGTCACTGAGGATCCATCACCGAGGATGCTCGGGGAAGGCCACAAGGAACGGACAACAGAACTCCCAGAATCCTCTTCTTCCCAGGTAGGATATGCTACAGTTGCTAGCAGGTGTTGGAGACACGCCCACACACACACACACAAGCAACACAATTCACAGGAAGCACCAAGTAAATAACCAGGAAGTGAGGCTTCTGTGTCGCAGTCTGAAGTCTCGCAAATGGACCGATGGCTTGTTTGTGAATGGGATCTGCCTGAGCTGTCTCCTTTAGTTTTTTAGTTTTTTTCTTCACCACCACATTTGTTTTTACAGCACTGAGCCACAAGCACACCTATGTGCACTCAGGTCAAAACAACAACAACAAACACACACACCCAAGCCGCAGCATACTGTGCTGCAATGTTGTGCACAGAGCATCGAGCTGTCGCTGTCCTCACGCCCGGGGGCTCACGCCGATCTACGCTGGCTGACGCTCCCTATGAAGGACGTCTGCGGCTTCGGAAAACTAAAGATGCAGCGAAGAGACTCATGCGGATAAAGAATATATCAGGGTAAAGAGAGGGCGAAGAGACCGCAGAGGGAGGCGCTACAGCCTCCCCGGTGAAGAGGGGAGTTTGGGGGGTGGTTTTTGCTGTTGTGTTGCAATTGAGGATAGGGCGTTTATGCCACCATGCTGGCTTAAAGATGTAATGAATCTTCAATCGGGGGCTTTCCTTCCAGGGTGACAACTGGCTTTGAGGAAGGTTGTAAATGCAGGGGAGATTGTGGTATAATTCCTCAGACTGACGGTTGTGCCCCCAAGTCACCATTCGATTATCTCCCAAATTGCTGTGTTTCACTGAGATAAAGATTTTTTTATGGCTTGCTGACTTGAAACAACCGGCACAGGCGGAATATGAGGGCGACAGAGAGAAACAGAGAGAGAGAGAGAGAGAGAGAGAGAGAGAGAGAGAGAGAGAGAGAGAGATGGCCAAACCTGCCATGTAAAGTAATTTCTATTGGTAAATGACAAAATCTTTGTTTATGTGACACTTTCCTAAAATCACGACGGCGCGGTGAAACCGAAATATAAATTGTCACATTTGGCATGCTAAACTATGAAAATATATTTCTGTGCAAAATTCATGGAGGCATTTAATTTAGCATGTGTTTAATAACTAAGGCAGCCTGCATCAGTAATCCTGCCCGGAGGTCCCGAAAAGATTGTCATATTTATTCTCTGCTTTTTATTTCACACCCCCCCACACACCTCCCCCCCCCTCATCATTTCCGAAGCCAAAAAATTTTAAGGGTAAATGTTCATTGTTAATTAAGATTTACTAATTAAAATGAAAATAATTAACGAGAATGCTTAATCTCTGAATATTAGCCCATGCATAGAAAGAAAGGAAGTTTTTGTATGTGGCATTTCCTGTCTCTTTATTAGGAGTGCATTTTGTGCGATCAGTCAGTGTGTGGAAAGCCCTGAACAGATCTCCCGACGTTAGGGGCGGCCGCTTGCCAGCCAAAACCACAGAGGTTTCCCTTTGATCTCCTCTGTAGGAGTGCTGTAACGTTCACGGCACTTCAGGCACAACTGGAGCTCGCGGCAAACAATCCACTTCTTGATATGGAAAATTGGGCCCACACCGCCCAGCGCCTCCTCTCACTGCGGACCTTTTGCCACGGCGATGGCCCTCTCACAACGCCAGCGAGTTGCATTACGAGCCTGGTATTAACCATTTAGTTTTTTTGACAATGTGGCAGTTCATTTTTTCTCACCATTTTCTTTTTTCTCAATTCTGTCCTCTGCTGTCGTCCTTCCGCTCTTTGTCCTGTCAACTGGCCCGGATCCTCCTTCCTGCGTGGGGGGCTTGATGGGCCTGCTTCGCCTCTTTCCAAGATGTGTGGGTTAAACCGCTTTCCCACCAATTATACTAATTTCACTTCTACTTTTTTTTTTGCAAAGATGCTTAGAGTGAGAAGAGTGAGGAATGCTACTGCAAGGCTCAGAATGTGATTTCCCTTTCCCCGGCACTGACAACACAACGAGCAAGGCACTGCCAGCTAGGAGAATGTGCGTGTGTGTGCGTGCGTGAGACAGAACAGGGTAAAATCCATAGCGGATTATTCTGCAGCGATGCTGTCTAAACTGAGCACAGGCTCCTATCATTTGGGATTAGGGGCCTCATCTGCTCATACTGTGCATAATACTCAGGAATTTAAGAAGATACTGTGGCTTCTAATCTAGACATCACCATCATCAGTGTTTGGCAAGTTACTCAGGAATTGTAATATGTTACTATTTACTTATTACTCCTTCAAAAAATAATGATATGACTTTACATATTTGTGGGTATTAAAAGTTATTAGTTATGTTACTCATTACATTACTATTATTACTTTCACAATCAGTACCCTACCTCGCCCCTTACGAAAAATGACAATTGTGTAGCCAGCTCATTTTAGAATTGAATCCTCTTTATTGGAACAATAATGAACCTTAGGAGTCAACAATCAGCCAAAGTGAAAACATTGCAGCCTCTCAACCCAGATGACTGGACAGGTTGGTTCAATTAGCCTACCCTAAATTTTCTAGGACCAGCAAAATAATAAAGGCACGTCTTCATAAAATGGAACTACATCTAGGGGGGAATCTCATTCCTTTAATGCATCATTACTTTGATTAGTAAGTGTAATAATATTACTGTTTTGGAAATAGTAATTTGTTACACTACCAGTTATTGAAAAAAGTAATAACATAATATTGCACAACACTGATCATCATGTGGCCTATCAATGTGCCATGCAGTATACCACAGTGCTGACTGGGACAGAACTGTATTGTTCTTACTTATTATTCAGTTATGTACCCCTCCTTGTACATTTCCATCCCATAACCAGAGATGTAATGAATACCATTCACCATGATATGATCAAATTGACAGATGTTTCTGATATTTGTGTAGTCTCGGTGAATATCCTATAAAGTATGTTACGTTATAAATATAAAATAGTGAAGAACAATCTGTCGTGCAAGATGCAAGTGTCGTGCAAGATGCAAGTGAGTCTTTGAACTTTTCATTAGCTGTTAAAAGCATGTGGCATACTGCAAGGGATATACTGTATCTTAATGCTCTAGATGTAAACAGGGAATGGGGCTACATTAAATGTATGCCTTTCCATTTGTGGGTGTTCAACAGATGTTCGGTACAAAAGACTAGATGAGTATTTACATTTTGCCTCTGATTATGTTTCACGAGATGCTCCGTTGTCAACTCCTTTTTCACTATAACTCATCCCACGTCGGTCTAAAATTGGCTGCTCTCGCCACAACAGAAGACTAACAGTTCTAAACAAGTGGGCAGACATACGGCAAAGGTTAGAGAGATGTGCTCATTACCAGAAGACTGTTGTACAAATTGACAGTTTGTCCAGTTTTGCCCACGAGAAAAGCATATAACCCTTTGGTTGAGGTTGCGCTAGGGATGTCTGAGGTATGAGTGGAATGGTTTGCTGGTCCTTTCTGCTCCGGTCCTCTCAAAATGTCACTGCAGTTCATACTTCTCCTGGACTGTGGCGGAACATTTGGTTAGTCTTAGCATCTGGACATGGTTCATTTTGGGGAGACGAGCAGCCTTGAGAGGGTGTCTGTCAATATGTCTTCTGTGCTCTAACAATAGCTTTATGTCATGTGCGCTGCAGGCGGCTGGATAGGAAGACAACTGTCCTCCTACGCTTAGGCCGTGCTGGCGTATGACTTTCCAGAGGAACGCTCAAATGTCTTTTTTTTCCACCTCCTGCCACTAATCCTCCTTCATTTACTGCTGTCTCTTTCTCGCCACCATGGTTCCTCTGGTTACACACTGTGTCCCAATGAGACAGTTCACCGAAGTGTGTTTGCTGACTCACTTAAACACAATATGTTACATTTTTGTAGTTTGGGCACAAAAGTAAATCAGAGATGATAAAAATCACTGTCGTATTTCGACCGAGCTGCGTGCTCTATGCCAACGTTCAAGCGGGGATTTATGGGACCGTATGTTGTTCACCCTTCTACAGAGGAGCCACCGATGCGGAGCAGACGGACCAAATGTATCGCAGCTTTACAAGGAACAAACAAGAGCATTCTCTCTAATTGTAAACATGTAGACAAAGAATGCATGGCAGGCTACAGGATGTACACATACACATTCAGACACACAAGTACACATGCCCACACATGCATGGCCACGGAAAGACACACACGCACGCACGCACACACACGCACACACACAAAGAGACGTTTAAGATAATGGGGGTTGCGTGAGCAAGGACGAGTCATGTCTGTCTAGTCTGGGGGTATTTGTCCCGTCTGAACTGAGCAACAGAGAAGCAAAGTCTTAAAATGGCCATGCTAACACAGTACTGTACAGTAGACAGTACCATCTACAAGCACAGTGAGCAGCAGAGTTGGTTAGGTGATTTTTAAATAATTTTAAATGTTTATGTATTGTGTTTTTATCTTGTAATTTATTGGAAAAGCTAAGTTTATGTTTATAAAGTATCATATTAGTCACAGTTGATGGATCAGAGGGGCCCATTTCAAACCATATAAATAAATAAAAAAATAAAAAAATATGCTTGGACAACCCAGCATTGAGATGTAGTTATGTATTTACTAGAAGTGGTGCGTGCGGTTGCATGTGCGTGCCTGTGTGTGTGTGTGTGTGTGTGTGTGTGTGTGAGAGGGGGCAGGCAGGAGGATGTCGCTCGAGTGGGAATTGACTAGTTGTATTGTGTTTCAATGGTTACGTTACGTTGATGCCCTTCTATTGAGTCAATCTAATTCAGCAAGTTAAAAATATTGTATTCAACCTTCCACAATCGTCGATTCCAGAGCCATGGCATAACATAGTTGTGTCTCTGAACACAACCAATGAGCTTTATGTAAATAAATACGAGATGACGTCATCAATATGCAAATTAGTGCATGACGTCAACTGGCGACTTTTGGCGTTCTAATAAAACATCCATCCATGGCTACTTTCATTGTAAATGCATTAGAAATTAGTTGTCATGTGATTTAATGATGCAAGGAGGGATAATTGTTCCGGAAATGTCCCCTTTTTTTCAAATCCAATGTAAAAAACAACAATATTACCTTATATGATGGCTACAATTGTGTACAGATTTAATTACATTTGGCTAATATATATGTAATAATTAAATAATTGTAAAAAAAAAAAAAAAAAAAATCCCAATGTTGACAGGTGACAGCAGATTTTTGGTAGCTTCCATTGAATCTTGCAGGGGTCCGTTCATGCATGTACTTGTATGTGTGTGTGTGTGTGTGTGCGCACCCGTGTGTGTGGGCGCATGCATGTGTGTGTGTGTCTGTGTGTGTGTGTTGATACTGTATGTGTATGTGTGTGGGTGTTGTGTCTTGTGTGTGTGTGTGCGCACGTGTGTGTGTGCATGTTGATACTGTATGTGTGTGTGTGTGTGTGTGTGTGTGTGTGTGTGTATTGTGTCTTGTGTGTGTGTGTGCGTACGCGTGTGTGTGTGTGTGTTGATACTGCATGCATGTGTGTGTGTGTGTGTGTGTTACAGGTGAACCAGAACACCCAGCCCATCGAGGTGTGTGTGCGGTGCCTGAGGGCTGTTAGAGACAAGCTTCCCAGGGGTCTCTACGCCATCAGGGTGGACCTGCACAGCCGCCTGGGTGGCCCGGCCTTGCCCTGGTCCAGGACCGCAGAGCGGCAACACTGCTCTGGGACCACCAGGCCTGTGGAGCACAGGGGCTGCTTCTACAACACCAACATGCACATTAACCAGAGCCTGTTCATGGTAGGTTAATGGTAATGTTAATACAGTAATCCTATACGTGATGGTAATATTAGAAGCAATACATTTACTTTGAATGTTTTTGTTGTTGTTGTTGTTGTTGTATTTTTTTGTGCTACAGCACAAAGAGATTTTCAGAATAGTTTACGTGTACCTGGTGATTATTAATCCTGCATATAATTGCATATTTCATGAACAAAAGGCAAGATGAAGATTTTAGAAGTTAAACCTGTGATACATTTTTGCTATACCTCTATTTTTCTTTCTTACACCGGCAGAAGTGACACGTTGCGCTCCTCTATTGAGACTAATGTGTTTGCATTCAACAGGGGAAGGCCAGAATCAGGTTGTGATTTGTGGCTATGGGAGTTCATTCAATAAGAGACAGCTTATTGAAGCAATGCTCTGGGAAGCTGCTTCGGATACAGTTTTCCGAGACACCATAGAGTACAGTGTACGACTGGGAGAGAATTAAATAAATATAAAACATATTCCTCTTCTGAGAGCAATTTTGACACTGAGGGGTGCTGAATTAAAACACGCTCACTACCAATAAGAGGGGAGAAGTCTTTGATGTGAAATCCAATAGAAGATTTCACCTCCCCAAAAAATGCAATCATAAAAATAAACAGAGCGTAATCCGTCAGACAACAATAACAACATGCTGTGCTAATATGACAGTAGAACAACACACTGTGGATTTAATTTTGTTTTCATTGCAGCATTTTCAAATTCCTCTTTCTTCCTATTTTGGATGCTCTTGGTTTCATCAGGAGGTATAGTGGGGTGGCCTGGTTTGGAAGGGTTATGAGAACTTATATTAAACAGTAACACATACAGTGCAAGGCTTATATGCTGCCTCTAGGGTTTCCTTCAGGGATCTCCATTATGAATAAATCAGCAACTTTTCAAACACGACATTTAATCCATGCATTGTAAATCAAACCGCAGATCAATTATTAATTTTTATAAAGGAGTGATGTTTTATTGGAATGACAATGATGTACAGAGTGAAACATTTAGTGTATTTTCCATCTGGAGCAAGATGATAAAACAGGAACAAAATATAATAATAATAATAATAATAATAATAATAATAATAATAATAATACTGTAATAATAATGTGTTAAAGCTTTATCCAATAATTTCTTATAATTCATATGAGCATCACGCATCACACTCATGTTTAAACCAACCATCAGACGCCTATATGATTGTCCTTCAGTGAGTCCTTATCAAGTGTTCCAATGGAAACTCTAAAGGTCTACGATCTAACACGTTTAGCACATGTGGGCACTGTCTATGTGCTTGTGGGTGTATTTACTGAGCCTCAGAGTCCTGATAATATTGTCTGCAGCTTCCGTCTGCCTTTTAAAACGGGACGGGGTAAAACCTGGCAGAACCTGAATGCAGACCTTGCTGTTAATCTGGGATCTGATTCGGTGGTAAAGAGGTTTAGGTGTGCCACAGAAAAACGCTTATGTCACTTCCCTTCCTTCATCCGCTCTCACCAAACTGCTCTCTCTCTCTGCTGTGCTTCACGGACAGAAACAATGGTGTTGCTGTCGTCACTGACAGTGGTGGAAACGCAGATCAATTTTGTCTGAGACTACCAGGATTGGCTGCAGTGTTGATTTCCCTCTCTCTCTCTCTCTTCTTGCCCACATTGTAGCCTTCTATGAGGAAATAAAGAATTAGCAGTAAGGGAGGAAGCCAGGGGAGCTTATTTTCTCGGCCCTTTCTAATTTCTACCTCTCCTTTCGCACTTCTTTTTGCGTGTCTGGGTTGAGTTTGGAAAGGCAACAGTGGCGTTGTTAGAGCTGTCTTGGACATTTTGGCAATGACAACCAGATGATAGGCGTTGGGTTCTTGCATCGCCTCCGTTCAAAGCTTCCTCCTAGTGAGCAGTTGCTTAGGACCCCTAAATCCCCTCAAATGTTTATATTCAATGAAAGACAGAGAGGACTGAGATAGAAACAAGGTCAGGCTATCTACTAACTTCCTCTATATAATGTTGGATTGTGGCATCTGCTGAAATGACCACACTAATATTGTATGTTCTACTGTTGTCTACTGTCTAATGTCCCTACGTTCCCTAGTTATTCTTACACTTAAAATTTTGTTTACTCATAGTTATTTTAATTACATTTCCCAAAGATGGAAGAGAGACAGTTGTAAAACCAAGGTGTACAATATGGTAATAAGGGCTTTTTTCCTCTCCTCAACTTTTCCTCTGTTCAGCCCCCTTCATTGGCGATTGGCAGGAGAAAAAAATCTGTTCTTAATGAAACGTGATCGTTGTATTGGTGTAAAAGGCTGCTTCAGTGCGTCCATGGAACCATGCAACATCTGGTCACGTGATTCTGTTTGCCAAGAAAAAAAACGACTGAAAAATTTATGTTGTCCGTGCTGGCTACAAAAGCTTCACACCTGATGACTAACATTTGCACTTGCAACACATCATAACACACATAAACCTCCCTCTTAAACAGTACACATGCAAACACATAAATGTTCTGTACTGTACAGTATGTACATGAATGTACAGCTAATGCAAATCCATTTTTATCCAGGTTATATTTTACAACAAAAGAATGATACGGAAAATCCACAATATCCCTAATTCTTTGTAATATAAATGTGTGTCCTGACCTGGACACAACTACCCATCATGTCTTAGAGGCGTAATCAAAGAAGATGAATTAAGGAGGCAGCATGTTTTTATGTGATAAAAGCATAAAAGCAAGCACATCAAGTAACAAGCAACACTGCTTTTTGAATACAGTAAATGCACGTGCATTGTAGTAACGACACTCTTGAGACTTTATCACCTTTCGAGATCTCTTCTTACGGCCAGTTGTTGAGTGGGACCGGTTGGATTGGTGGCTGTTGAGACGGCTGTAAAAGTGGATTCAGTTAACTGAGGATTACGGTCTAGGATGTGGAATATGTGTTTCCCTGAGGGGCCCCTGGCCCCTGTTAGTGTATGTGTATGTGCGCGCCCACAGGCATGTGTAAACTAACCCGTTTGTACCTGTGTGTGTGTGTGTGTGTGTGCATTCCTTCATATGTCTGTGTGGTGTTTGCAGGTCCTGCCTGGACCAGATGCGGTCCTGCCGTGCATGGTGCTGGTGTTCAGACTGACAGCTCTGCCTGGAGACACCAGCCACGTCAGCACCGTGCTAGCCTGGGGAGCCCATCCCGTGTGCGGCCTAAACCTCTGCCCAGCCCAGGGCAGGTACTGTATTGTATTGCTGCATTGTACAGCTCGTAGGGACGTTACAGCCGTTCCACCAGAGTCAAGAGACACGTGTTTGCTGTGAAACGGCTTTCGATACATTTTAAATAACGTTATGTATAAATAAAGTTATATATTTCTCATAAAGGTGGTCAGTGATTGTGAGCTTTTGCAGTCCGTTATTAAATAACAGTGTACAGCAGCGCAATACAGTCAAAGAATTAGCCTAGAAATAAAAACGAACTAGTCCAAGGCCACAGGCCTGGATACAGTGAGTGAGTGGTGACAGGCCTGTATACAGTGGATTGCTAAAACAACACTAATTATGAGATACTATAACGTGTCATCACCACACCATATCTGCCCAGGTTCAAGACCCCACTGCTCAGAGGTCAACCAGGCCAACAACTTGACCAGTTCAGAAAAATAGAAGGTCTCATTGCTTCTGACCTGGACCACTGGCTGTGTAATATGTACTTCCAGGTATGTGTGCATATTGTGTGACTTGTGTGCGTGTAATTGTGTTTAGCTGTGTTTAATTTATGTTAATTGATGCTCGTTGCCTTGTTTAGGTGCGTAATGTGCATTGTACTTTCAGAGTTTTAAGAGACGGTCACCTGATTTGAACTATCCTTTTTGAGAGACTTGAGGCGAGGGTCGCGGGATTCGGGGCTCGGATGTAGCATGGTACAGTGCCTTAGCAGAGAAATTGCAAATTGGCCCCTTACAGCAAACAAGAACCACATCTAACCCAACACATCCGGATGCATTAAAGTTGATGCATTGATCTGATCTGTAAACAGCTAAATTGAATTAAAAGCCAGAACAAAGGTCTGAGACCCCTCTCCCCCACTCCCCTTTTTGCATTCATCTCTTTATTCTAGTCCCATTGTCTCAGACACAATGTTTTTATTTACGCATTACCGTGTCTATAGTAATTGTAATGCCGGGGCAATGTGGGTTCACTGCAGACTGGCTAGCCATATTTGTTGCTGCGGTTCTTCATTCCAGTACTTTGATTAGTAACACCTGGGCTTTGATTGCAAACGCCTGCTATTTCCTTCCTGAAATGTGATGCAATGGAACAGTGTGGATGTAAACATTGATGACATCATCACTGCATAAAAGAATATGAATGCTCACTGCGTCCATCTGTGTGCGTGCGCATGCACGCACGTGCATGCACGCACGCACAAACACACACACAAACACACACACACCCACAGTTCCCCTGCTGCATTGGGTTTCAGGTCAAGAGGCTTTCCCCTGGTGTCTCTGAGTGCGGTGACACCTTGCCAGTAACCCCTCTACAAGCCCCACAGACGGAGCCCCCTCCTTCCCCGCAGCCCCGGCCGGCTCCTCGAGCTGCACAACACTCCCGGCGGGGGTCTTCCCACTCAGCCTGCTCTTCCTCCTCTATGCCAGGTAGGGGTCTCTCAACTGTGCCCACAGTAGGGGGCAAATGTCACCCTAATGTCAGTGGCGCTGGGATGCTATGAGTGACAGGCTTTCAGCCAGCCAGCTAGCTAGCTACTGTAGTTAACTCACTAGCTAACTTACTCGCTATAGCTCACTCGATGGCTAGTTCTTCCCCGAGGTGAACATGCCCGAGGCCAGGGATGGATGGTATCGTATCCCAAACATGACGCGCTCACTGTCTGCAAACAGGGTTTGTTGTTGCATGCAAAAACCTAACAGATATAACAACTTTGTTATTTGAGGCAAATATTTGAAGAGCTCTTCCCAAGCTGATTTAGGCTTAGTTGATGTAACATGTCCTGATGAAAGTTTTTGATAAGAGCGGCTTACTCAAATAAGCACAGCGTAGATATATATACATATGGGAAGTACAAAGTAAATACAGTTATGAGCGCTTTGTTAAAACAATAAACAATTAATTTATTCTAATATAGTTTAAGATCATGTCTTGGAAATGTTTACAACATTTTTTATAAAATAAACAATAGTTTATGGACAGGTTTCCTCCCTTTGATGAAACTGATAATTGTATTTTTTCCTGAATCGCCATAATCAAAATAACTTAGTTCTCTTTTAACCTGTATTTCACTTGTGCCATAAATATAGTTATTGTCAGTATATGATGTGTCATGCTATGGTATATAAATTATTGGAACAATTATTAGAAACAATGTATTTGTATTTGAATCTAGGACTGCTCTTAATAAGGAAATATTCCCCTTTTAAAATATACTATGAAAACTATAATCAGACCATGTTGTATTTTTGAAACGTATTTTTAAACAGATATATTGTGATCTTTCACTATCTGACATTCTTGTAAATATCAATAATCATATTACCAAATAATCCCTAGTTTGTTTTTCTCTTTGAAGATCAGGTCTTTGCCACAAAGAGCAAATAAATCCCAGAACTTTAGAAGTCAGTTTAGTACTTCTATGTAATTGACTTATTTATCAGTGTCTGAGCTGTCCTGATATGTTAAACCCCACCCATCTGACACTCTAAACTGGTTAGGTTTCTGTTTCACCTGGGTTTAGGAGTTAACAGTGGCTAACAGCTGCTGTTATTAGATATTAAGATGGAACTTCATCATTTGAAAATAAAGATAGATCAATAAAAACCCAAACGCTTTGGTTTGCTGCTTAGTTTCAGGTCGTGGAAATGCCCTGGCCTTTAGGAGCGCAACTCATTTGGTATTGATCGAGCACAAAGACGGCCAGCGATCTCTGCTGTTATTAATACATCACTTTTTTCTACTTCGTCTTCCTCTTTCTTCTTCCTTTTTATTTTTTTCTCCTCCCTTCCTGCGTGCACGGCTCATCTTTATTTAACAGTCCTCAAAAGTTTCTGGGGTGCTCAGCTTTAAACATCACAGGCTTTTTTAATTACAAATGAGTTGTGACAGGTCTGCCGGGTAGCACCCTGGCCCATTTTAAACATGATGCCGGCTGACAGCTTGCCAGTGTTCTCTTAGCACCGAAACATGTGGAAGAAATTGCTCTTTTACATTTCACAGCTTGTCGCTTCCTCCGCCGGCTGACCTGTGACCCCCCACAGAGAACCCAATGCCCACAAGGGAAGTGTCCCCAACGAACTGGCTGCCTTGCCAGAGACGGCTTGGGGATGGGGATTTGGGGAGGGGGGGGCTCACTTTGGGAGATTTATGTTCTGCCGCACATGGCGAGGAGTACTAGTTCCCTTCGACACACACAGACGCATATGTCCGCTCCCCACCCCCCAAAACACACTCACCTAAGCACAAGCATGTTAGTACTCACACATGCTTACAGTCCCACCTGCGCTACACACATGCTTGCGCACACACGCAGACACACACGCGCGCACACGCACGCACACGCACGCACACGCACACACACACAGCAGTTAAGTGTGGAGGTTGCTTGGGAAGTGAACCTGATCCGTAACTGAAATAACGGATCAAAAGGTGTCCTGCACGGCACCTCATCCACGCCATTCCCTAAGCCAACCTGACGTTTGACTCCCATTTGCATACAGATCCGTTCATGTTGCATTACCTCTGCAGCGCGTTATGGCATTCAGATGGGCAGATTATGGCAGGGTTAAAGGGAGTGATTGGGCAGACAACTTTAACCCAGCCAAAAATGGAAATCCAATTCAGCGAGGAAAAGAGGAACAAATTATCCACCCGTTCTTTAGGTCTCTTGTGAAGTCTGGCGGCTTGAGACATTTCCTTCCCATTTCATGCCTCTCTGTTTCCCAACGTGCGCAAAGCACGTTGGGAAACAGTCCTCTCTCTCTCTCCTCTCCTCCTCCCTCTCCTCTCTCTCTCTCTCTCCCTCTCTCTCTCCCTCTCTCTCTCTCTCTCTCTCTCTCTCTCTTACACTCTCTCTCTCTCTCTCTGACACACTCACTCTCTCTCTCAGGTATTACACACATAACCAATGCACAGCTGCCCGTGTCCTCCCCTAGAAGGACCTACAGCTTCTCTGTATCAGGGAGGTCCTTAAAGCCCTGGACTATCAGTTAAAATTTTGGAAAGTGACTCTCTAATTAATTTGTATTTCTCACACTTTAAGAGGAAATTCAACTCTGTCTCCTTGTCACCTGTTGTGCAGTGGTTGCACAGCCTTTCCTCTACTGGGAGCCAGGTTTTTCTGTGTCTTTCCTTCTCAATGGCAAGGCTGTGCTCGCGGAGCCTGTACTTTGTCAATGTATTTTGTCACCATGGTCAGGGAGTTTGCCATGGTGTATTGTCGATTTAGGGCCAGATAGCATTGCATTTTGCTTTGTGCTTGTGTTTGTGTTTTCCAATAGGTAATGTAGTTTGTTTTAGTTGTTTTGTAATTAGGTTAATTCTTTAGCTCTCTCTCTCTCGCTCTCTCTCTCTCTCTCTCCAAGTTTTTTTCTTCTCATTGTCCGTTTGTCTCAGAATCAGGACAAGTGTACGAAGACCTCATCTGACATAAACATGTAGCTGGGCTGGCAATTTATATTCCTGGAGCCTTAACTAAATAACTCCCCCTAGAAACTATATGAATATATAGGAGGAATCTATTAGAGAACAAAACTTGACTTCCCCCTTCTGTGACGTACTGTACAGTAACAACACACATGTACTGCACATTGATTATCGGTTTTGTTTGTCTCGTGTTCCGTTAGAATGAAGTAACACGCAGAGTATATTTGCCGTTAGAGCATAGAGGCACGCTGGGTTAAGTGACCTTTCACAGTAACTGAATGATCCAGTTACATTGGGGTTGTTTGAATCCAAATGACTAATTAGATTAGTGTCTTGTTTCACGATTGCCTTCAGTGGATCACTCCATGCTCAAGCAGTAGAATATGTGTTGCTATCTTTTGTTCGTTTTATCGTTTTGTTTTCTTGTCCGCTCTTGCATCATAATAGTCAACCCCCTTAAGCGAGGATGAATATTTTTAAGATTTTCCATTACATTAATGGGTTTGTTTGGAGCACTGCCCTGCCCTTTCAGGGCATTCCCCCCTCTGGGTAGGTCCTAGTCATCTTGTTTCAAACCATGGCGTTACATTAGGGCCTTTCACCGCACAGCGTATTCATCTAATAGTGTTTGGGTGCCTAATGGATGGGTTCGGACGCTTCTTGTGTCAAAGTTCATGTCAAAGACCTAAGTGTTGACAGCCAAGCTTGACTGGAGGAACTGTAAGAGATCTGAATGATCTTTATTTTGCTTTAATAAGGGAGAGCATTGTGATCTTTCAGTTTACAAGATGAATTGTTACCTATAGGCGAGGTTTTGCGCGTACATACATTGCATCACCGTCATAATGCTATTAAGTAGCATGCAGCTAAATGAGTAGAAAGCTACAAACGGTTTCACATTTCAGACCAAACCTCGCCACAGGATCCCGGCCATGGACTCATGGGTAATCAGTAATTCACTGACCTTCGATTCTTGGGTAACGCTGGACCAATCATTGGGCAATTAGGGGCCCAGGTGAGGCAAAATCAGGAATTGTGATTGGTCGCCTCTAAGCTCAGCAGTAACGGAGCAGATAGGGTCAGAGCGGTGTCAGGGACCTCGGGCCCTTTCTCTTTCCATGGCCAGCGTGTGTGTGTGTGTGTGTGCGTGTGTGTTTGTGTGTGTGTCTGTTCAGAACTCGTGCGTATATTCTTTGTGGGTGCATTTATGTGTCCCTATTGTGTGTTTTCGTGTCTACATATTCATAGCCTTGTGGGTGTGCGTGTGTGTGTGAGTAAGAGAGAGAGTGAGTGAGAGAGAGAGAGAGATGCGATGGATAACAAGGAGCTGATTTCATGCCCTCGGTGCCCAGAGAGGTTGTGGTGGCTACAGAGCTTCAAGTTCACGGACGTAGCCCTCAGCCTTCCCAGCTGCCCCCGCCATGGTTCCGGTTCCACTACATCTGAGCCACAACAGGGCCCAGTGGACTTAGTGGAAGAGAGTGTGTGTGTGTCTTTATTATTGTGTTTCAGGCAAAGCAGTTGTGTTGCGTTTGTGTGTGTGTGTATCTATTATATTGTTTTTCAGGCAGAGCAGTTGTGTTTTGCATTTGTGTGTATGTGAGTGTGCACGTGTGTGGATTTGTATAGATTTTATTGTGTGTCAGGCAAAGCAGTTTGTTGCATTTGTGTGTACATTCATGAAACCCTGGTGAGTCTACAAGTTCATGGCTACATGGTGCTTTGGCTGATAGAGTGTGTGTTTGTGTGTGTGGCTGTGGGCAATACTTTGCTTTGGACCATCTCTGAAGAGAGACACTTGGTGCGATACACACACTCCAGCAGAGAGAAATACTAGTGGAAAATTATAAACAAAACACTTCTCCGCTGACATGTTGTTTCCCCTCTGCCTAAAATCTTAAGGGATTTCAAGCATCGCAGCATAGTCCATGTAACTCAGGCCTTCCCCTTATGTCACCTTAAATATTGTGGCGAGGAGACAAGTACTTCTTTTTGTATTCTCTGTGTTCCATACACAACTCCAGGAGTAACAAAACATTTATTAAGAGTTCACCAACAAACATCGGCCTCGGCCAAATACGTCTCGGTCATGGTAACCACACAAAAGCTCCAATATTCCCATCCCATTAACGAACACATGTACTATAACATAAACAACGTAATTTTAACAACAACAACAACATAAAAACACACAATTACACTACTTTAACAAATCTGTTCACTTCCCATGATCCCTTGCGCTCAGTCCACATTCACAGTTTACATTGGCGCGATACCACTGACCACCTGCATGGGTCGCTACAATATTATGACATTTCTTTATTATGACATTATGATTATGATATTATTTTAATGCAAATGAGGGTTTATATCTGTTAAAGCTGGAGGGGGGTCATAATGCAAGTAATAAACGTCTAGACGTGTGTATCTGTACATTGTAAATGCAGACTGTGCAATGCATACTGCTATCTGCTGTTTTGTCTGTTCAGTGGAATTGTGTCTGTTGAGGAAACACTTCTGAGAACGCCTGGTGACTGCTGAGCCCTTTAATTCTGTCAAACTGTGGCTTGGTTGTGGCTTGGTGAATGGTGTAATATGTGCTATAATGTATATAGCCAAGATATGAGCCGCATATTTATTTTGTATTTATTTGTTGGTACCATTTTACTGGCCGGTTAAGTCCCTAGATCAAATTCGCTTTCCTTTACAGACTTTTCCATCTCTGATTTGTTTGACACACACACACACACACACGCACACACACACACACACACACACGGACACAGTCTATACAGTATATATATATATATATATATATATATAAA